>JAQGBW010003455.1:0-16259 GCA_034698625.1 Julus scanicus
CTCGTTTTGTTTGGCTGTGATTGTGTTTTGAAATTTCACCCATTGAAAGTGATAGGGTTGTGATCCCCCTTAACAATATATTTTTTTCAGGAAAAACTAAGAAAAAACCCTGACTCACTTTACTTGCAAATTGCGGTATTATTGTTAAAATTAAGTGTTCAAACACTCAAAACAACTTTAGGCTCGTAAGCCCTACCCAAGTAACCAATCAACCAACTCAAAACAACTGGCAAGGCCACCAATGAGAGCCAATGTTGCTCTTCTGCATTGTATTTGAAGGCGATGTTTCGTTTGGAGCATATCGATTTAATGAATCTTTTATTAAAATACATGTGGGAAACCCGTTCATGCCTAATGAAAACAATCGCACTATTTTTGTATTAATCCAGCATTCTTTCCTTTCCCTTTCAATATTGCTTCTGTGCTAACTGGAACTTGGTTCCTGCTGCTGTTTCATTATTTTTATATTGAAAAAAAAAAAAATCGATTTTACGGCTTGGTCATTTTTGATATACGAATCCTTGTAGCTATTGGTATTCAGTGACTGAAGGGCTGCCGGGGACTGCGTGGGGTTATGGAGTTTTTTCGGCTTTTTTAAATCTCAACATTTTGATCTAATGCATTTCTGATCTGCAGTAATATCCGCTGCGCAAGTTTGCTCTCCTTTCTAGAGAATATAATACACGATATGACCGAGATACGTTTTACACTAAAAAACTAATTCTGGTTTTTGGCCGTGGGTATTGATTTCGACGACTTTTCCTGGAATTTTTTTCTGTAATATTCAAGCTACAACTTTTTTTTAGCAATAAAAGTACAAGCAAAGAGTGAGAGTGGAAATAAAATGTGAAGCCGCCGTAAATGTTATCGAGAAGCATTTTTATTTTTATTTTCTACAGCATTTCGCTGTTTTGTGCGCCGTGACAAACGCTTAAAATCAGCTTCTGGAAAATTCTGGAAATTTTAGTATCGTTCCAAACGACATTAACGTGTTGGAAAGAGGAAAAAAAACCTTGTTTAAACCATACATAAAATTCTGATCGTTTCACAATATCATGTCTGGTTTCATTCAAGATGACGTCTTCTTGGATTAAAGTCAAGTGCATTTGTAAATTCATTTCAAGCATTTTTGAATTAATAGCTATTAAATACATGCCATATTATATTTTAGAGCACGTTTTTTTGTTTTTTTTGGTCTAGAACTTTCTATTACGTAATATACCAATTTCACCAGAAATACATGTAAATGTTTGTATGTTGTTTTGTAAACATATGTCTATAACTATGTTTGTCCAAATGTATCTCTCCACATCAAAAAAAGCATTTCGAGATGCACAAACAGTTTGCTAGTCAAGGCGCTCCTGCCAAGGCCTTTATGCTCCAGATGCTTAATTGCAGACTACGCTTATACTTGTCAGCTATCCACGAGGTGAATATCGTTTTTTTGTGAAATGAAGCGTGTGGAGTATAAAGGCGTTGGTAGAAGCGCCTTGACCAGGAAACGATGTTTCCTTTGATTTTCACCGCCTCTTGAGCGATCACCGAAATGTTTCCCTACGGATACCCTGTTTTGTTTCCTATCCCTGTTATTTCCTTATATCCTTGTTATTTGGAGCGTTGTTTTCTATTGGTATCAATACAAAATTTCTATTGGTTTTATTGGTTTCAATTGTTTTCTATTGTTCAGTCAATACAGCCAAATCATTGAAGTCAATAGAAATCAAACCATGCAGGAACCATAGAAAACAATTAAAACCAATAAAGTGTCCAAATAACAATAGAAATCTATATTGGTTTCTATTGTTTTTTTCACCAGGGATAGTGTGTACTAGACATACTAAGTCGTGCATCTAGAATCTTTCCCCTTACTTAGTTTTAAGCTTTCCTTGCAAATGAGGTAATGAATTTTTTAAATTAAAACATTTGTGTTTGTATATGCGATGTACATATATGCTATATATACAACGGCATTAAAAAAAAAAAAAAACATGAGTTGGATTAAATTTCCGAAATCTTTGACCCCAATTTGCCGTGATGTTTAATGCAACCATCCCGAATCAAAAGCTTAAATTATTTATCCGAAAATGTTTTCAGAACAATAACAAAATGAAAAACAGAAATGAAAGCCATTAGATCCGCGCGTGATAAGAGCCGTTGGTTGTAGTTTTTTCGGATATCCTTATGTATGTTGACGTAAGGATTTAGCAAGAATATTCTATAGCACCAAACATTTCTGTTCCAAACGTGCCGCGAAAATTGTGTTACGAACATAGATATTTCCCTAGGGAAAACTACGACCTAAGTAAGCCTTCCTACATTCAGAGTCCTAGATATCCTACAAGAAACGAAGTTAAGAATATTTTTGATATTATCATCCCAAAACTGCCAACATGCCAGTACGAAACATTGTTGCAGTATTCAGAACAGAAATAAGGCAATAAATTGTGGAAATGTTTGAATACATTATAAACGCTTTTGTAGAATCCATACACCATCTTTGAAGAAAGAAAATTTCACAGATACTTGGCACGTAAGATTTAAAAAAAATGTATCAAATAAATCACGACTGATTGGGTTTAAGGCGACTGCCATGTTGGAAATGCAAAAATAAAAGCTCATGCGCCACCTAGGAGTGCTATACACCGAAATAAATCTAATTATCGCATCAATTGTTGTACGTTGACAGCGTGGGTGTTTATAATGTCTTATAAATTTCAAAATATTTATCTTTAATGTCGAGATATCTGACGAGTCCCACAAATATTCTGTTTTCACCCATTCTTGAGAATAGAATGACGTTTTATTTATAAGCGCGCTTATGCTAATAATCTTACACGTTTTGCAATTTAATTGATGACATTTGCATTAGGTTTTTGAAACCTAGCACATGACGAATGGAAATACGCGCACATGTTAAAAGAAACGTAATTTATTACGATCATTTCCATTGTTATCATTTAATTTATAGCGAAAATTTCTTCAGTTCTGCGCTTTGTGTAAACTTGCATCATGTGTTGTATGTATATGTGTTTAAATTACACTTGCTGTATGATATTTATTTATTCTAAAGTATTAACATATTTAACGATGAAAAACGAAATCTAAACGTAACTAATCTTAGTTTTATGCAGCAATGATAAATATCAATTTCTTGGTTCGTGCTATTTTAAAAGATTAATCGTTAAAGATATGACAAAAGAATAATTAAAAACTTGTATCGTGTAGTCAAATTAATGTAATGTACATTTTTTGTACATTGAATTACACATAGCAAACTTTCAGTGAACAGCAATCATGCATTACACTAGTGGTTAACAGGACAGCACGCCTCGTCATCTCAGGAGTTGTGCTAGTTAGGATTAGTATTACTGAAAAACAGCTA
This sequence comes from Julus scanicus, assembly GCA_034698625.1. Classification (NCBI taxonomy): domain Eukaryota; kingdom Metazoa; phylum Arthropoda; class Diplopoda; order Julida; family Julidae; genus Julus; species Julus scanicus. The sequence continues at coordinate 3,383 of JAQGBW010003455.1, forward strand.
ACTATGTGTAATTTGAGTTCAAAGTCCTTTTATTGAATATGTATGCCGTAATACTCACTAATAGAATAATTATCAACGTGTTTGCATGTAAGTATTAGTGTAATGCATGGTCCCTGCCCTTTCTTGAAAAATACAAATGACCAATGAAAGTTAATTCAATGTTGAAAAATCGACTTTACACTAATTTGACGATGCCCTACGCGTTTCTAATCGAGTATTTTATCATATCTTTGACGGTCAAATTTTTTAAATTAGTACAAACCGAGAAAATTGATGTCCAATATTACATGCTAGGGGTGATCCATAAATTATGTCACACTTTTTTGCCTCTTTTTAAACACCCCCACCTCTTAGTCACAATTCACCCATCCCTTGGACACAATTGTCACAAAACACAAACAACCCACCCACCCCCTAGGTGTGACATAATTTTTGAATGGCACCCTACATGTTTTCTGGAATCATCCCATGTTGTTTCTTATTCAATTGTAAAACCAGAATTTAACTAAATGCTACAATATATGCTTTACTGCAAATATGATGAAATTGTAACATTAAAATACACAATAGTCATGAAGTAATGGCGTTAGTGTAATTGTACCATTGGATTTTGTATAGCATATTGATGCTCCAATATCCCTCTGATTTCAACCCCCTTGTCGGTCACACGAGTACCAACCTGGGGGTCATTTTTACCCGACATATATATTCATGCAAAAAAAATCCTAACATATGTAGGGGACTAGAACGACTTGAAATAGGGTCTCATTATCCATATAGAATAAGAAGTTTTTTTTAGTTTAATTTTTACGCCAAAAAAAGGGTAAAATTGTCACATCTTCAGAATAGGATCCAGGATGGTTGAGGTCATCATAAGGGTTCTTTGGACCAAAGATCAATGAGTAAAATGGTGTATCAGCTCAATTCAGCATGAAATCACTGAAAACTAAAAAAATAACATGTAACATTAGTACCAACCTGAGGGTGTTTTGTACACTTTTCCAGTTTTTGTTTTTTGAAGGAATTATAAGGTGCTCCAGGAATTTTCTGTGCATAAAAAGCTTCATTAACATTCTGTCTAAAAGTTTGGGAATTTTTAAAAAAAATCACAGTTGTTAATTAACCAAATCAACAAGGTGGGGGTTAAAAAGACCCCCAGCCTGGAATCTAAGGGATATGGTGTGGCTGTGCCGGGTATGTCCCACAATGTTTTATGGATGCTAGGCCCGGCTAAGGTCGTTTAACTATTTTGTAACGGCACTTCAATTAATGCCAAACCATAAAGATTGGGAAGCGGGTTGTTCTTCCCATTGGATATTAATTACAGAATAACAAACATGGTGGTGCATCCGGGGCATAAACTCATCCATACGTCATTTCTTAATGGCGGTTGGCCATGTGCCAGGAACGTAGCAACGCTCTTGAATTGGCCGGAAATAAGGTTTATGACATAGAAAACTGTAGTCGTTAAAATGAAGACAGATTTGTTGAATTCGACACAGTACGTTATTAAAAAGAAGCGGTCCAATTAGACTACTGTAAATATTGTTTATGCAACTGGGAGCCTAGGATCTACTGTGAATTTTGTAGAGGGTAATCACCTTGTTTTTCTCATGGTGTTTAATTTAATTAATTTTAACTTCCACAGTTATCATTAGAAAAACAAAACGAGACTGTGAGACGCCAACAGAAAAACATGTAGTTTAAGCTCAACAGAAAAAGTACGTAGTTATACCATGTAATGTACATATTAATTAATGTAAGTAAGCTCAAATGTTACTAAACCGTTTAGTAAATGCTAAGATTTTATTTACTTGACAAGCACCTATGTTTTGCAAATCGTGAAAATGTACTGCATTTTCAAATATCCCGAGTACAGTGAAGCACAGGCTCACAGTACAACGTTTTTGATGGCTATACAGAATATTATTACCCAATAATAATTTCCTTCCTTGATCAATATTGTTTTGTTACTATGCAACAAATGGAAATGCTGGACGATTAAGCGATAATGTTTCAGTTCATATTCATTCGTATGTTTTTATTGTAATCGAAAAATCTGTATGCTGTTGCTCAAATGTTGCACACTTGCTGCTTCATTTCATTGTACAATATTATTTCATTTAATATATATTGCATAATATGTCTTCAAAGCTATTTAAGAATGATAATATTGCGGGATTTGGGAAAAGCATTATGTACTAACGACTGCCTACAGACTTTCCGTGTTACCCTGCCATTTCTTATAAATGCTACGCCACACTGCGAGTCATAAAAAAGTAGAACCCAATAAAAAAATCACAACTTCGTAAAAAATGCTTAGAGTTTAATGAAATTTGATAGTTGCATAGAACAATTGTGAATTATTAAATGTGCTGAAAATGTTCTCCGGTGGCCTGGAGTCTAACGCGCCATTCTTTGATTGACGAATCGGTTATACGCTGGTTGAGTTCAATCTAAATTTTCTTAATTCTTAGTTTCAATTGAGTCTTTGATATTATTAATCTTCCATTTGTAAACCTTATTCTGGAGGCTCCCCAAATGTTGTAGTCCATTGGGATTCAAGTCAAGATGCAAGTTTTTTTGGTCACACGAATCCAGATATAAGCGACAGCGATGTTTCCAAGTCGATGGAAACATGTATTCGGCGATTAATTTCTGGACTGTATACATGACTTAACGAGACCCCGTTTTTAGAAATGTTTCTTTGGGGAAAATTTATGGTCGTCTTATATTTGATACGGTACTTTTTAATTAATACAAAACACATATACATGCAACTACAGAGTTTTTTCAGAGATCTACAGAATTTCAAACGTATTAGGCAATGAAATAAGACTTTGGGAATTGAACGGTTGCAGAAAATACCCAATAGTCTAATTAACGCATTAATTGCCTATACGCGTTCCGCTTTTCCGCTAGATTAATCTTTGCATATTATGAATAATTAAAATCTGGGGCCTAATGGCAGTTGGTGCAACACCTTCTTAAAATGTCATTAGCGTCGTAATCCATCCTGATACAAGTTTCCATTTCTGCGAGAAATATTGGCAACGACAAAAGTAATCTAGAAATCCCTATGTGTTGATTCCTCGTTGCACCATAAGCATCATTATCCCCCTCTCCCATCCTAGTTAACCCTAACCCCTCCTCTTCAAAAAGATTGGATCTGGAACGGCTTGTATGATTTTATTATAATGATGGAGGAGGACGAGGAGTGAGCTTTATGTCAGTACTTTTCCTTAATACCAACTTTTATTTTATTCCTGTGTAGCTGTTCGCAGACTGTTATTGGGAAATGGAGGGGTCTACTCTTCCGCCATTATCCCCCTGCTTTATATATTTGCAATCTTTTTCTCTTGTGCTACAATAAAACTGAACTCTTGTCTCTTCAAATCCTGCTTATTTTTTTATTATTTCTTTTTTTGCATTTTTGATATATCTTCAGCGGGTTTCGAGATTTAACACTCGAAATGCGCCATCGAATACATTTATGTTGGAAGGTGAGAAAGATATCGTGGACACATTGTTTTCGGCATCATCGTCAAGTGACTTATGAAAATCGGGCATTTAGCAATTAGCAAGCATCCACGTATTTAAAAACGTGATAATTATATAGTGTTTATTTTTGAAACATTTATTAAGCTGGGAATGAACCGGAGCAAACACGAAACAAAAACAGCGTTTCAGTTACATTTTTGTGAAAAAAGTTTGCTCACCAGCTTTCTGCCCATGGGTTTCAGCAAACTTTTGGCGAAAAAATTGTGTTTCCAGCAAGTATCCAACAAGCATCCACGCGTTTAAACACATGATTCGAAACATGTGAAATGGGTATGCACCAGAACAAAAATGAATAAAAAACAGTGTTTCGGATACATGTTTGAGATAAGTTTGCTCACTCATCAGATTTCTGCAAAAGGTTTGCCCTTTGGCGAAAAAAGCGTTTTTCTAGCCAACATTTCTGTGTTCATGCTCAAGATCGAGACTGTAAAGATGTCATGGTGCTATTATCCAAAGCATGTTTACTAACTACTATGAGTCAACAGTTTTTGGTCACAGTATAGCAACATTGATAGGAGCGTCATGATTAGAAAACATCAAACTATTTTGTTTCATTGAAATGCTTTTTTTTCTACCTTTATGACCAGTCGCTATGTTCAATGACGAAAAATGTCAAACAGGTACTAAACATACACATGTACCGGAATTATCTATTTTAAACTGCATGCAAGACACTTGCGATTTCAGTAATTAATCATGATTAATTGCATCGGTAGTGACAATTAAGGGGATGTCGTATAGATAGGGTTTAAGAAATGATTCATGGTCTGATAACGAGCCATTATGTTTACCGCCAGCATAATTTTTTTTCCCTGCGAGTTGTTAACAGGAAAAAGTAACCCAAACTATCGAATTAATCTTGATTAATGACACATTTTCTCGTGCGAGTACAAAAATATCCTGAAAAAAGTATTGGGATGAATATCATTTATCTTGTTCATACGAAGTTTCATTTTCCGTTTATAATAATCTCAAGTAGCTTCCAGGTTGTGTATTCTCAAAAAGACAACATTTCCAGAATATCCAGTTTTTCGAGGTTATATATACTTGAACCCAATATTTTTTTCAAATGCATATTTCCCATTCATAGTTCATTAAACAAAAATCATCGATAATGGCGGACAAAATTACATGGCAGTGCAATAGTTTGACATGAAACATTCAGGATTAAATTTTGTAATTGACGATTAAGTTCATTATCTTGGAATTATTATTTTGTCTTACATCCAGGTTCTTGGATCAATATCCATTAAGCTTTTAAGCTCCAATTTACGAATGGATTTCAGTAAGCTGGTGTACTTGTATGTTTAGAGACGTCCATTATGCATGTATACATGATTATACAGTAAAATGCGAGAGTATATACTACATGTACTGTACACGTATCCTAAGTGAGATATCCATCATGTACATGGATTAAAATTTGAAGATGGGAAATTTTAGCTAATTAAGTTAAACTGAGTTTGGTGCAATCCACTGTTAATGATTTAATGTTTTTTGAACTTTTCGTAGAATGGGTGGAGAAACCCATCAATAGCAATTATACTTATACTCGTTTAAGTATTTACTGGGAAAACGCATTTGCCACCTTAAAAGGTACATTTACTGAATGAGCGAACAGGTGGTGCAACGCCCCCATGTTATGTGGCAATTAGTTGGATGGCATTGCTAATTAATTAAGCATTTGTGCACTATAGGCGTTGCACAATCCTTTGTTTATTTAGCAAATGCCTTATTTAGGAGCGCCGTAGGTGTTTTCATTCTCCTGTTACTTCAAATGATGGCAGATTTTGTTACAACTTCTACCAAAATTGCACTATTTTTAGCGGCCTCTAGCTCATCTGTATTGTTCATTATTTAGTGATGGATGCCTACTTACTGTATTCCCTCTCGTAATTTGTGGTTTATTAAGAATTCTTTCTCACGAATATTCCGAAAGATTCCAGCTATACTAGTTATACAAACTTGTCTTTTTCTCATGTATAGGTTAAAATTTCACGTTATTTGCTCCGTAATTTATTTAAAGATGAAGATGAAGTGAACATGCATGTACCCATTGCAAACTCTGCGGTTTGCTTGACGCACGCATGAAATCTTGTTTTATGCATACTTTAATTTGCATTTAAACTCAGTCTTTCTTTGAAGATATAATATACCCTTTGTGCGCCGGAAAATGGAGTATTTTGCTTGTTAGGAAATTAATGTAGCGCTTTCACTTTAGCATAAGTTTAAATGTAATATTTAACAATGTTTATATTAAATTTGACAAAGCCTGTTTTCAGGAAAATTAAAAAAGTATGTAACACTTTTTTTATAGAATCGTTAAAAAAAGATTATTTCATAATAACAACTTAAATGTATATACAAGAGTATAAAAAATTACTTTTATTTCTTTGGGCTGTACATGCCACGAACTTTAAAACTAATGTAAACATTGTGTCGTATGGGGCCATTCAAAACGTACGTCCCCGAAATTCCTTCAAAAATTGACATCCCCTATCCCTTGTCCACATGGTGTCCATTTTAGCCCAGACCCCTTCCCCCACATCCCTCCTCATAGACGTCCTTAAGAGAGATCTCAACCCTATCATTTTTAATGGGTCGGTTTGCGAAGCTATACTCACAGTTGAATGAGGGAGGTTTGGGTGGAGGTGAGAATTGTTTTTGGTAGCTTGATGGATCAGCTAGCCCATCCGTTTGTCATTTTTTCCCTTCTAAAGGGTAGATTTTTTAAAAATTAATTTACAAGTTTGAAAAATGTCCGTTATTTTGTACATGTGGCAGCATGAGATAGGCAAGTTGTGAGTGCAAAAATTCAAATAATAATATATAAGATTTAAAAAAAATCTACTACCCCTTGCTGATTTATTTAGTTATTTTAAACACTTTTTATTTTTATTTATCTTGTTTTGTTTGACTGTGTCTTTGAAAATTTACCCATTGAAAGGGACAGGGTTGTAATCCCCCTTAATTTTGTTGAAAAGTTGGGTGTCCAGAAAATTTGTTGAAACATTACAAAGCCCCATCCTATCAATTTTCAAGCACCCGCCTCGCTACGGAGATTTCCTAATCTGGAAGGGAAATTTCAGCATAAAATTGGTGTTTAACACAAAGTTAGGCATAATTCCCGATTTTTAAAAATTCAAGTACATTTGGGACTGGGGACGCATTTTGTCTGGTGTCCAAATTTCCCCTTTCACTGACAGTTACATCTGAATTAAACAGAAAATCCAAAATCTGAAAAATACCATCATTAGTGGACGTCCATAATGGCTTCCCCCTTCTCCTGTCCACAATGATATCCATATGCCAGAAGAGCCCCCTACCCCCTCTTGAGGACGTCCTTTTTGATTGGCCCCTAACCAAGACCTTAATTAGAATTTTATAGGAATGCCATATTATACAACTTGCTATATATATATAGGCCTTATGGAATTCCTAGGATATTCCAGCCACCTAAGTGATGGTAAAGGTAGCTGGAGTGTGGCAGTTAAGAGGCTACAGCCACATATTTTAAGCAATTTGTTGTTGGTAGATATTTATTTAAAATCTATTTACACTCATAGAATACCTTAAAAGACCTTAAAAAAGGTAAAACAGTTAACACATCAAAGACACTTCCAACCAATCAAGTGCAGCTGCAATCCCTGACAATTGTAAGTCAAAACGAACTCACAACATTGATGACAACTACTTGCACCCCACACAGCATAAAATTGCTTGGCTTCCAGATTATGAGAAACTTAATCCCTCAATGCATTTCAATTATATATTTCCTTACCAAATTCTTCCAGTGTTTGCAAGAATTTTTACACTTATAAGCTGTACACTCAAACAATCTTTGGCGCAAAAAATAAGGCAATTTATTCCATTCATTAAAAGTCCGGTAGGGAAAGGTTTTGTCCAGATACCCGCTAGTGATTTCATGATTATTAATTGTTAAACAATTGGTCACTCTATGATCCTGACCCTTTTTCAATAGTTCAACAACTCAATGGAATCACTTAAGACAGACAGATATACGCGAGTATAATTTGACTGGTAACTCTGATGTTGGCAAAGATGCAATCGTTGAACATGTTATATGAAGATTTTGAGCCTTTTGAGAGTTAGTCACGTCTCTTGAAAGGGGTAAATGTACGATTGCATCGTTGGTCAAGCAAACCATGACGGACTTAATGAAGCGCAAGTTTTTCCATGCCAGGAAGCCGTTTCACCAAAATGAAGCCATTCGAATGACCCGTTGCTGTAATCGTTGAGGTTGTTGACATCCAGAAGAATTAAAGCTAAGATAATTTCTCAGAAAGCAAAAGCTACGACTGCATGTCTCATAACGTTCCGACAAAGTGTTGCAAAAGCTACGATAAAACTGGAAATAAGTACCAGCTATACAAGATAAATGAAATATAACATAAATAGAAGCAAAAAAGAAACATTTTTAGGTAAAAATCCTTCTTCATGATGCCCACGCCTGGAAAAGTTTAATATTTGCTAACATCTGGGCACGAATATAGTGGATAATGCGGGTTTAACATGCGTTTCATTTTATAAATAGCATTATATGACAAGCAGAAAAAATATGCTTTAGACATGTAGCTCACGTTTGCATGGTTTGGTGGGTTTGTTGCCAAGGCTATAGTTGTGCGTGGTCAACTGGAACTGATTTTGAGGAATTCTAAAGAAAATATAGTGAAATTGAAATTTTGCACTAGTATTATTTGTCAAAATGCATAGTGCAATGAACAGTATTTTAGCAGTGATATTCGGAGCTGGAATGTCTGACTGAATCTCAAATTATTTGAGCATAGAGCTTGGTTTATCATTATGTATATTCACAAAAAAACCACCTTAAATTAGGTTATGGTACATTTAATTTTGAATATGCACCTGAGATACTTGTAATTGATGTTGGGAAAAGCTGCTAGGGAATTTTTGAGTTTCTCAGCTAAGTCCTGGTTTCATATTCGTCCTCTTCACACAATCATTTTCATTTGTCAGCTCTAAACCTGATAAAATATCAGATGTCGTATAGGAGAATCCACCTCAATACTCTCCTCATCTATTCTTTGAAATTTACGAAATTCATTTCAAATGGGGTATCAATTTGATGAGGTGAACTGAGACTCATAGTGTCAATAAATAATATCTTTGTATTCTAGTATTATAACATTATCAATTTGCATATTAAGCAGTCCACTATATCAACAGAATTTAGGTTTCATACCCAAAAATGTAATTACAGTATCAGACTCAAAATTCCTAGCCTATCTTAACCAAACATCGTTTTGATAACATTAAATGTTATCACATTAAGCCTTGTCAACTATACCATTTTTAGAGTAATTTTGTTTTATAATGCTTCATATCTCAGACGAAATGTTTCATGGGATTTTTAATGGACTTTTGATTATTATTTTCAATTAAGTAAAAATCGATAATTTCCTATAAGTTGACTCTTTGTCATATGTAGCTCACTTTAAAAATCCTGTTTAAAAACACTGTAAACACTGTGTGTTTAAAATCACTGTAAAAATACAGTTTAAAAATCCTGGGTATTATTCATTCAGAAGGGTAACCCTTTGGTTAACTAATGATGGTATTAACCAATGATATAATTTTGCCACCCACAAATTCCCTCCCAGAATGGCCCTATTGGCTGTGGTGGTATCCACTGCACTGAACATTGAACATAAAACATGCAAACATTCAAGTCAAACCTGAAACATTGTATTCCTGAACATGTTCAAGAATGCTGACCTGTCTCCATCAAAATGTTCAAAAAATCCTTAAAACAAACGCGTCCAGTTAATGGCGCTTCTACCAACAAGGCTGTGTATGTATTGTCACGTGATCAGCCGCAATTTATTAACGATAATAATACCATGATAACATAACGGTGTTGTACCCCGTTATGTAAATTTCAGCTGATCACGTGGCTTGGCTGAACATTTTCCCCTTTGATCCAGACCGCCTCACGAGCAATCGGAAAAATGTTGTAAAACATCGATCATTTTTGAGCATCAAAAAACGTTATAAGTTTTCTCAAACATCACGGTAGGCAAACTTGTTTGTCTCAGTTTGTTTCACCAAACCATGTTGTAGAACATTTTTGTTCAATGTTCAGTGCAGTGGATACGTACGTGGCTTAACGGTTTTCCCAAAAAAGAAACCGTATTCTGTTCTATTAATTGTTCATCTTAAATAGTTTTCGTAGAACGTGAGCTATAGAATGCAATAACGGCGCTCCATCCTACGCATGTTAGATTGTCGTCTGTAATGAGTCTTGATTAGCGCCCATTTATTCAACGGTTGGGCTGTTTATTGTAGACGGTATTTATTGCCGGTTACAGAGTTGAGACAGACAGCGGATCTTCGCCGATGTAGATTAAACGTGCAACTTGTGTTTGCGTTTTCTACGTCGTAGCATTGTGACGCTAATTCAATTAAAACGATGGCAGGATTTACCGAAGCGGACATCTTGTTTGCCATTTAATGTAAATGCGCGCCATATTAAAATTGGATTTATAGGTTTTCCATACGACGAACGTTGCTGAATTCGGTGGATTAAATGGTGCGAAGCGTATATTCCCGCGCTCCTCACCCTCATTATTTCTACGAAAATTAATGAAGTGTCTCAACATCGATGCAAATTAATGACAACGAATGGCACAACTTTAAAGTCTGCTAGATTCGCATTGCTGCTCTATATAGGACGACGAATATCCTATAAGAATCATTAATATCTTTGAAACGTAATTAAATCTATGGCATATGTTATGCTTAGGATTACGGTTCAATAATTGCGGGGGAAATGATCGACTGTGGGGTCGTTGTACGCTTTAGAAACATCCTCCTCCACATTTCTATTTCAAGTAGTTTGCAAGATTCCTAAATTAATCCAAATAAGCCAAAAGTTTCTTTTTTGTTTCCCTATAGAATTCGAATTGTAATGCATTTTTTAAATTCTGTTTATTTTTTTTATAAGGTAGTATATTTATTTATTTATCTAATCGATTTAGCGTAAAAAGCAAAGGAATGATTTGTTTACCTTTTTCTTATACTCAATCAGCTTCAAGCTATCAACAAAAGTAAAAAACCACGGTGTTTCTTCTATGGTTTAACGTTTTTTTTTTTTTTAATCGAACGACAAAATACATTGTTCATTCTAAAGTTGGCCAAACTATATTTGGAAACGTGCAGTACAATTTTGATATTGACATATATTTACAAAATGGCGGCTGAAACAAACCCGGATGGCATTTTTTTTTTGCATGTTTGTAAAAACGTGTATATACGTACAATGTACGTCTTGGTGGAGACCCTGCTTAACAGAAACAGGTTGCAGTTTATTTTCGGCATATGCAGCGGCTATAGTAGCTTATACCCTCGTTTAGTAGCGCTATCTATGAAGAGTCACTTTAGAATACACCCATACCTCGATATACGGCCGCTCTTTATACGGCCTTTCGCTATAACGGCCTTTTTTAATTGTGGCACGTTTTCGATATACGGCCCAAAATGCTTCGTTATACGGCTGTTATGCGTGCAAATTCCTATGTGCGCATGCGCACAATAGTCAAACACGTCGCCGCTGGAACTGTAAAACGCACAGTTGCATACAATTTTTTTTAAATCTTTTTTTATTAACTGGGGGATGACTAAAGTGTTAAATAAATAAATTAATCAATAGATTAATAATAAATGAAATTAGAAAGAATTAAAGAAAGAAATGTTATCGATGATATCCAGTAATTGGGGGTGCTGCAGTTTTACAGAGCCTATGGACGTGCCACCACTGGTTGTTTTTCATTATATGTATACATACGTATGTGCATATGATATGCAAGCACTTTCTTAGAAAATAAAAAGAATAACATGTTTTATGTACTAAAAAAAAATATTATTCTGTAAAGAATTGGAACGGATCTAATTGAATTGCACGGGTTCCTATGGTATTAATTGATTCGATATACGGCTTTTCGCTATACGGCCTACTTTTCCGGAACGTATCTAGGCCGTAAAACGAGGTATGGGTGTATTAAGAAACTGGTTCACAAGTGGGAGAAACATGCAAGTGCTAAAAATCTTATTTTCTGAACTATGGCAAGGGTTTAAAGAAGAGGGTAAAATGTCATCCATTGAGACGGTGATTTTCATGGAATTTTCGTTCAGTGTTGGGTCGCTTTTTTAAAGGTGATTTTATTCTTAGAATCTAATAAAAATTTAACAGTCCATTAAGTAGTTGACCATGGTAAAACCCACCAAAAGTGGTCTTTTCTAAACCATGGCAAGGGTTTTAATAAGTGAACCAATAAACGGAGAAATTCATTTTATTACTTTGGGCGCCCCTTTGGCGCCCTCTAGCCACTGTCACCCGGGGCGGCTGCTCCGTCCCCACATCGCTATGCCACTGAAAAATGCCTGGACAGATTATGAGAGGCAAGAGTACTTTGACATACTATAGGAACAAAGAGAGGATTGGGAAGGAGGCTTATGTGATAATTCATATGGGAGTGCCCTATATACAGTTCAGAGAAAGGGCAAGTTTGCACTAGACTAACCAGTTTAGCAATGTTTCGAACTATCACAGAAATGTATGATTTGTGTGGGCATGGAACTGAGGATCTGCAGCATGTGATGAATAATTGCTCAGCCATGAAGGGATATTGGAATAGAATGGAGACAGCTTCAGTGGAGGAGTGGCTGTACCTCTCCGATGCACAGTATGGTGATGGAAATGTGATGCATGCTAAATGTCAACTAAAGCCTACTACACACTGATGCGTTTGTGTGCTTCGCGTTGCATTGCGCAAATGCAGGAAAACGTCGCGCAATGCAGAGTGACGTCACTGCAAAGCGTGAAGCGTACACACTATTGCGTCACGCTTGCATTTGTCTACTACAGCGCCGCACAGTGTCAACCCCACGAAACGCTCCCAAACATAGATTAAAGAGCGCCTCTAGTGGCCAAGGGGTGATCCATAAAGTATGTCTCACTTTTTTTGCCTCTTTTTAAACACCCCCCACCCCTTTGGCACAATTGTCACAAATTTTACTACTCCCCATCCATAAATATGTCACTACCCGTCGATTTCCATCCCATTATTTATAAATAATTCTATATTCTTTTATAATTTTATCGGGAAGAAAGTTTTTAGTCACTGCAGGACCCAAATCTTTTTTTCCCGACTGCTATTCATAATTTCAAATGTTAACAAAATAAAAAAATAAATTTACCGCATATTTTTTACTGTTTGAAATAAATTTTGATTGTGTGATGTCACATTACCGAACCACCCCCACCCCTTGGTCACAA
>JAQGBW010003456.1:0-16254 GCA_034698625.1 Julus scanicus
TCATGGTTTTCGGTTTGTGTTTTTTGTTTTGGTTTTCATCTTCAGACTCATTGATACTCTAGGTGGAGACCCGGCTTTAGGCAACTTCTTTTCCAAAGAGTGACATTTTCTAGATAGTTTAAAAACTTAGTGTTTGCTTGTTGTTTTCTTTTTTATATCAGATGTTTTCGGTGAAGGGGATATACATACAACCATATCATTTCAAATGAGACAAATTTACAAAGACATTCACAATTAAATAAAAAAGTTTAAATGAAAATAAAAAAAGTTTAAATGAAAATAAAAAAAGTTTACATGAAAATAAAAAAAGTTTAAATGAAAATAAAAGTTGTTTAAAATGGCTTAATAAATCAGCAAGGGGCTTTACTAAATTATTATTTGAATTTTTGCACTCTACCAAACACTTTTCAAACCTGTATACTAATGTTTAAAAATCTACAATTTTAAAGTGAAAAATAACAAATAAAGCCCCATGCTAATTTATTAAAATATTTTAAACAATTTTTATTTTCATTTAAACTTTTTCTATTTAATTGTGAATGTCTTTGCAAATTTGGCCCATTTAAAAATGGCATAGTTGTACATACCCTTAATGAAAATTTACCGACGCGGGCATTATATTCCATCATAAACTAGTTTTACACAAATTTCAAACATAATTTCAGATTTTCCAGACGGCTTGACACAATGGTAAAACTTAAGCATCTAGAATATCGACAACTTATTAGTTAAATTGCAGCATACAGATCGTAAATCATGTAAAACTGCTATTTTTCTCCCTTCGCATTGTTTAAATTTTGACTTTTGTTTTAATGTAGATCAATTCATTTATAAGTTCAGTTTCAACTACTGAATATCATTAGCATAGCAACTGAAATTCTAACAGCTTACTGCTACCATTTGAAAGTTCATACCAATTTCGAATTCAACAATATAATGAAAGACCGGAAATTTTGGAAAGGAAATTGTTTGAAGCTCAAAACATAACGACACCCATGCAGTTACCAATAACTAATCCTGGTTTGAGTGAATGCAAATTTTAACATAATCAATATGTGCCGAACTTAAGTCTAAAACTACTACATATGGTGTATTTTCAAGCAGAAAATTCAAGCAATAACTGGTGTTTAACACGAATTCCAAGCATAATTCCCGACTGTCTCGAGGTTATAAAAATTCAAGCACATTTCCCGACTGCTGGACACCCTAATATTGCATTCATATAAAAACGTATCGCAAATTAATTCAGCTATTTAGGAATGGTAACCGTGAACAAAGCGGAAACCTATCATAAATTTGGTACAATGCCATCAACAAAAGAGTGGATTTGGCAACATATTATTTCGACTACCAGTAACTTGAAAAAGAGAATTCTATAGTTGACAATGTGCTTAGCTTTAAACTTAGTTTTGGTTGGATTTAATAGTAGCATTCATTCAAAGACTGGTTATTGTTTGGTAAAGACGATTAATGCACATACTTGGTTTACATGTGTTAATTAATAATGTTTGGGATTATTTACCTGATCACTTTCTTTTGCATAACACTACAGGTGTAATATAACGTAAGGCGATATGACTAAACGCACAGACATCTTAAAGGCGTTGATAACATACCTATCTTGATGGAGTTTTAATTAAATAGTGATTTTAAACCTATATGAAAGATGTAGCTTGCAAATAAAACTAACCCAAGTTGTGCAGCCATTTTCAAAAACCAGACTATCAATATTCCAATTGAGAAGTTAAAGCATTATGCTTTTAAGGGAGATTACAACCATATCCTTTCCAATGGGTCAAATTTGCAAAGACACTCACAGTCAAACAAAAAAAGATTAAACAAAAATAAAAATTGTTTAAAATAGCTTAATAAATCAGCAAGATGTTGATCGTGTCAATTTTCACTTAAAAATTGTAGATGTTTTAAAATTAATATTTGAAGTTTTACACTCACAACTTGCCTATCTCATGCTGCCTCTTGCTGGCATCATGTGCAAACTAACAAACATTTTTCAAACTTTTATATTGATTTTTTAAAAAATCTACGCTTACAAAGTGAAAAACGACAAGGGGAACCCCTTGCTGATTTATCAAGCCACCCCAAACAATTCTCACCCCCTCCCAATCATCCCTCATTCAACTGTGAATATCTTTGCAAACCCGACCCATTGAAAAGGATAGGGTTGTGATCCCTCTTAATTGCTGGCTTTTTAATAAAAGAAATTAAAGAAAGTACATGAATAATTAATTCCAAATAACAATCTACAATAAAATGTGAAGAGAAGTCATTTGTCAAATCGAAATCTTATCACAAGTCAAGTAGTCTTAGCCTTATTTGTGTTTAACACATGTGCTAAACTAAGCTGCTAACTTTAACAAAACTGCAACTTAAATGATCACTGCACCAAATCAAAACTGTGAAATCCCTATTATGATCTGCATCACTCACAGCAAGTCTTTTGAGCTTGTGTGATGGATCAAAGATAGTGCAATCTTCTCACATAGAAACCCACCTGTTATTACCGAGGTGTATCTTTTTCCCACGCTAATAAGCCTTGCAGGAAAGACGAGGAAATGATAGCTTTTTTATAGTAGTTGGGCGAGGGATAGCAGGCTATCGCGGTCTCACGAACAACACACAAACAAGTGACGTCAATGTACTCGGCACGTGTGCCTCCGCTTTACATAATATAAGATAATCCGACTGGGAAGAGTTATGAATTAAAAATATAAAAAAGGTGCCGTTGTGTCAACACCGCCACTAAGGTGCCAACCTCGCCTTTTTAATGCTGCATATCCCAGATGAATTAAGGACAAACATATTTTGTATTTACTATAGTCGCACAGTTTCCACTTTAGATAGGATTCTCACCAAGTGCCTTATAACAGCAACAACAACAACAATAAAAAAATCAAGGGCCTTTGCAAAGGATCTCAATTCAGTACATAATAAGAAACGAACAACAAAGCGATGAAATAGGGCGGAATGAAACGTGTAGAAATGCCATCCTGTTTCTCATAAGAAAACAAATATGGCAGGACCGGTACAAAAATTTTGACCCATGCATCCACACGGCTAAAACATTCCCATCGAAAACAATGCCAAACTTAAAAATGGGTGTCTTTGTTTCTACATGGTGTATCAAGAAATGTTGAGAATGACGTGCTTTTGTCATGTTGAATGTTATATCTTAAAGCCACTGAACCAAACAGTGCAAGTTTAATGTTAATAAGGATCACATCTAATAATCTCAGACACTGAATGCAACAATACACGGACCTCTATTATAAATCAGCTAATTAAACATGTTTACACTATGTACATGTAGTTGAACTCCGAACAAAATAAAAGCGGCAGTAGAAATTTTCAATATGTTTGTATACTTTAAATATTAGGTAAAACGGTGTGCCATATAGTTTAGACCCAGCTGGACGACTCACATCACTGCTATACCCCATTATAGAATAATTTAACGATAATTTATTATAATTCTATTAAAATGTTATCCAAAATCAGTTTGCCATCGGCGAGATACAACTACAGTATAAGGTTACCTACCACCTATCATTTAATTTATATAAGAAATAAATAATTTTTTTTTAATAAAACCCGCATAAATATATGTAAATTAAAAGCTATTATTAAGTTGTTGAAAGGTTATATCCCATTATAGAATAATTTAACGATAATGTATTATAATTCTATTAAAATCAGTTTGCCATCGGCGAGATACAACTACTGTATAAGGTTACCGCCTATCATTTAGTTTATATAAGAAATAATTACAATTAAAAAAACTCGCATAAATATATGTAAATTAAGCATTATTAAGTTATTGAAAATTTATGAACATTTATAAGATACTGTCTATGTTTAATTAAGAGCCCACAACCCCCAAAGCATCAAGGTCCCACTTGCCATTGGGCGAGGTGAGACATCCATGCCAGTTTGCACTGCAGCAATCTGACCCATTAATGGTGAAAAGCCAATATTTATATAAAATAATCTCAAATTAACGTTGACAATATGATATAGATTGTGTAGATGTATGGAAATAAGTGGTTTTAAGTATTTCTTAAGGGATTAATATCGCTGGTGGATTTCTGTCATCACTTTAGCAATAGGTATCTAATTTGGATCAAATAATTTTCAAACCAAGCTTCAAGATTAAAAAATAACATTTGCATGGGCTGCTCGTACCTGTTAATTCTCATTAATGTAAGTCTCATTTTCTTGAACTAGTTGTGCCCAGACTCACTAGTCTTTATGATAAATATGAGCAGTTTTAATATTAATCTTATCAATACAAAGAAACAACAACAGGACATTACCATATACAAGATGATTAGTTGAGAAATGTTCAACTACTATAAGATACACAACAGGCATTGTATGAATTTGTATATATGATACAAACTTGAATATATAGGTAAGAGCCATATTAAAATAATTTGTAATACCAAAGTTGCCAATATCAACATGCAAATGCTCAAAGCACAATCGATATTTACGGACTAACATACAACTAACATGTATCATCAGATTTGTCAGTTTGAAAACAACCCTTGACATGTATTCAAAACAAGGTGTTTTGAATACATTTCAGGTCACGAGTCTTTGCCACACTAGTCATGTGTCATCATAAATATCCTCTTATTAAAGCAGTCGATTTCAAGTTACAGAGGTTCCAACTACTATATGTGTAAGGAACAATTGCATATGATTGCTAAATTTTCGATAACTAAAACTTCAGTTACGCGTAATGTATGTTTATGAAAGATAAATCTCATTACAAAATGCTTTAAGCCACACATAACAATGGCAAACAATCTTACTAAAAAATGGTATTTGAAACTTTTGCTTGTTTCTGTCTTGTGTCTGACTGTAAAAACAAATTATCAAACATTTGTTATACGTACTTTTTGCTGCAATAAACTGTATATACAGTATTTGCATTTGTACGAAATTGCAGATTCAACTTTGTCTATAATGAAATATCTCACTTTAAGCACCTATTATACCGAAATGAAAAGCAATTAAAACTCATTCATTCCCATGAACAGTTAAATCAAAAGTTGATGATCATATTAAATCCAATAAGTCTAATTATGGCAAAACTTCCGGCCTCTACATATTGAAACTCAGGGAATTTTTCACATGATTTTATGTACCATCAACTTTTCCCAGATTATTTGAGGAAGCCATCAGTACTTACAGGTTGCAGATCTTCCTTGGTCTCAGGATTAAAATACACACGTTTAAGGCAATAAAATAATTAAGATTGAAGATTATATCGTTGGTGCATATTTTAGGTAAGGTCAGCAAATAGCCACCAGGATCCACCTTCGTCCATTTTTTTAAAGAAAAATTAACCCAAAACCTATGTATGTATGTAGACCATGGCAAGCGGCACTATACACAATATCCCTACCTTAACTCGGCGAGTCCGCCCCTTCTCCAACCGCACACATACACAATAATTAGGTTGTTTTAGTTTAGTAATGGGTAGGTCAGTAGCGTGAGAACGACAAAAGAACCGAGGTCTGCAGGGAAACTTAAAGGTTAATAACAGCGGGCGTGAGATTTGCTTTCATTTACTTCTGACAGGACTAGAATATGATAAAAAATAGCGTGAATTATTATAAAAAAAAGGGCCTGATTTCTTTTAAATGTATAAGCTTACCAGTGATAGATTCTTATGTTCACGCTACAAATATCTTTTAAGTCAAGTTCAATAACTTGTCTTAGGATGGTCAGTGAATACTTCTAAAAAACAATGTTCAACACAAACATGAGGTTTTCAATAACAATGTTTGACTAGTTTCCGGATTTTATGGGACCCATTTAAACATGTATTCCGTCACCAGAGCATGGGGTGAGATGCCCATGGAGAGCTTCTTGGTCTACCAATTTTAATGCTCAAGGAAATCCTGACAACAAGCCTACAGCATATTAAAGTGTAAAACTACTTAATATTTATTACCTTCATTGTGATGTTTCACAATTATATGGAAGCCTAACTATGAATGCAAAAGCATTGTTATATCAATAGGTATTCAATTATAGTGCCCTATAATTTAACATGTTTACAGATGTCAAAAGTTACCCTTCAATT
Organism: Julus scanicus; assembly: GCA_034698625.1. Classification (NCBI taxonomy): domain Eukaryota; kingdom Metazoa; phylum Arthropoda; class Diplopoda; order Julida; family Julidae; genus Julus; species Julus scanicus. Next base: position 6,116 of record JAQGBW010003456.1, read on the forward strand.
TAACTAAATAATACTTATCAGCATGACAACTGATGAAATTATACATGCTGAGATGAAGTTATTTGTGTTTACATTGAAGTTCATTCTACCAGTGTTACAATTATGACAATCAATTGAAACTAATTCAATTTATTTGCAAAACTGCTTCAACAACATGTAAGACAACTCTTCAAGAGATTGGGTTATTGGATTTCCAACTGTTGTAAATCCATATCCTGATATAAAGTTCAAGCGTTAATTTAGATACGAGTATACCTTGCTAATTTTTAGATTACGTGGTTTTTTTCCTATGTTAATAAATTCGCACATATCGCTAAAATGAAGAATGGGCATGCAGTTTGTAGGAGAAATTGGATATTTAAAAAAAAAAAAAAACGGATTCAATGCTAAAATAGTTCATCCATTTTGTTGCATATATTGATGCTAGAGAATTTTATTCATAAGCACCCTGAAAGGACAACTGACATATTTAATAAGCTCTTTTATAGATGATCCAATGCTGCCAAAAATAGAATACACTATACATATTAGTAGTGAGCCATTCAAAAATGACGTTTCCAAAACTCATTGAAAAATGTACTCCCTCCCTAAACCGTCCTTATGGTGTCCGTTTAATCCTTCATGTAAATAATGTCATTGCCGTATCTGTTGTTTTGGACAACTTTCTAGAATATGCTGTAAATTCAAAACTTGCACAAAAATAACAAAGTCCTAAAAATCCGTAAGTCTGGAGTTGCATTGGAGCACAAAAGGGATTATTTTCCCAATTCGTTGTTAAAAATGTCTAGTGTCAATGAGGGTACGTAGCATATGTCTACACTCGAATAATCTTTTTTACTAAATTCTGAAACTAAACATTAAGACAACAGAAAAAACCAAATCACGAAATTACATCATTAGTGTTCACAGTCCGGCAATATAAGCCAACGCCCTTTTTAATTGGTCCGTAGGGGCCTGTGGCAGTACATGTCTTCACATTTTGGGGGAATAGAATCCAGAATCTTGGGGTGGACAATTTTGGCCATATATTTAGGATCGAGAGTAGTATGCAGGGACCAGCAAAGCAGATCGCACTTCTAATGCAGAAAAACTACGTTTTTACCTTAAAATCGCATTTTACTTTTAAAAAAAGGTGCAAACCACTAAAACAATAACCAAAAATATAGGCAAGACGGGCCGAGTCCTGTAAAGCCTCTACATTGTAACTTTAAAAAAAGGTGCATTTTTACCTACGAAAAACCACACTTTAACGCCGAAAAATTGCATTGCTAAAACAGATAAATATCACTTTTAATGCAGAAAAATTGCGTTTATACCTGAAAAATCGCACATTTAATGCAGAATAATTGCATTTCTAAAACAAGTAAATCGCACTTTTACTGCACAAAAAATTGCATTTCTAGATCAGAAAAAGCACATGTTTTAATGCAATAGTGCAATTTCCCTTTTATATTTTGCCTATTCGGCTTGGAATTTGTAAAATTTCTTGGATTTCGAAGAAGGGGATCGATCCCCAATATCACCCCCACCATATATACGGCCTTGTTAGTAACAACGAAAACAGGAATAAAAAACTAAAAAATCTCATTTCCTTGTGGAAAGTTAATGAGCCTAAATAGTTAGTCCATGGCGTTACTTACAGTACGTTAACTTACTAATAAGGATGTTTGATTAACTCTATAAATTTCTCAAAGGTTAATTATGATCTACTCCGTATTTCAGCTATGCTTGACAATTTTAACACCTACATATACATGAACTGAAAATTTATTTAGTTTAGTGACATATCTAGGTGATACTGCATGTATACACAAACATACAGAATTAGAACACTCATGATAAGGCCAACTGCATGTCTTTCAATGGTACCATCACTTTAATTATTGACTATATACACGTGTTCATTTTGTGTTTGTTTACAGAATAGCTCGTGCCAGTGCATTCCTGAAATCGTTAAGTTATACGTGTCCATTACTATAGACTGTTCAAAACATGTTGAGCCCATTCGAGGACGGATCGAGATTAAACAAGCAAAAGTTGATCGAAAACCGTTTTATCAAAATACAATGACTGTTTCAAAATTGAAACTAAGTTTTATATTATTTTTTTCACAGCTTATGCAGATGCCTTCATGTCCCTAAGCAATTTCGTATGCAGAGCCACCTGATGAAAACGTCTGTGCAGAAGAAAAATAGCCTTGTATAGATGATTTACTGTTTAATATCAGGCCATTCACAGACAATTTTTCATTTCCAAACCGAAGGTATATAATTACTCGCAATTAAGCTGAACAAGGAATAAGTTAGAATAAGTATGAATAAACTAATTTCATGGCAAATGCGCATTAGAACCATAGTCCTTACAGTATATCGCAATATTCAGGTAAAAAAAACACTAGAAATTTGCATTGGTAATATGGGTGTAGTATGCTGGCTTTGGGAAAAAAAAGCCATGACACGTACTGCATTTATAACATGAATCATACAAGTATGGACACAAATCAGTCACAAATTCACAACCTTAATAAAGGCTTGACCTGCGTCAAGTCAACTGCATAATAGATGGGAATTGTTTTATTGTGTGTTTTATAAATAAGACTAATTTGGCTATTATACAAACGGATCATTTAGTCTAATAAGAGTTAATGAACTGGCTAGTTTAGATCAATCAACGATTTTTATACATTAAAAGTACTTACTACATACCTGTTACATTACTGTATAAACAGATACGATTCAAATGATCGAGTTAAAGAGTATTTATCATTCATAATCGATTAGAATGATACTTAAAACAAGGGAAAATAAGTATTTGAACTTTTTTTTTCAGAAGAATTATATGTAATATGTGTATATGTGACAGCATATTAAAAATCAATGTATACAGCATATATAGTTTTTCAAAAATATTTGCTGTACTTTGAAATGTATACGTCTAGCATGTCCAATGAGAATTTTTAATAAAAACTCATTCAAATGGTTTTTTTTCAAGACCCTAACATTTGGTCACTTCTTGAAATTTAACATCGAAAATATACTAGCAAAAACATGTTTCCAATTCATGTGCCAGCTAATGATCTGGTGTGACTTGGCCTGAAAAAGGATCCATGGGAACTTAGTAAAAGACAATTCCTCATTATATTCAATTTAACAAGGTTCAATTTGGCACGCAGTTAATTGAAATTGTTACTGTAGCGACAAATTATGAAAACTCCAATTGAGAGAGTTAAAAGTATATAAACACCGTCGATCATTATTTTAGTCGTTATCATTGAAAGTATATTTACATTGTGAAAACATGGAAATATTATGAGAATTGTTAAAGGCAACCAAGCTATGATTGATCATTTTTAAATGAATACACTGATTAGTGAAAAAAAAAAAGATTAGCAAAAAACCATAGAGAAATTCTATTGAAGCTCAACCCCAAACTGAACATAAAACTATGAACAGAGAAAGGATTAAAAAGCATATAGTATATTTCATTACAATTGAATTCTGAAGCCTTTCTTTGAAAAGTTTTTAGATTTGTTGGTTGTTGTTTAAGCTGTCGGTAAATTTTCCAAACAGTGTGCATGCCGGCATGTTTGATGTTTACCATAATTTTTTAGATCTTGATTTAAATTTTACTCCCTCATAGTTTGTTTTCTAATTCAAAAAGGTCCCATAATCTCATATCTACATCAGTCATGCATCAGTGATCAACCAACCTTAGTTTCAGAAATTACAAAACAAAATCCTTGCTGTGCATTTTTTTATGTTAATGTTTATGATAGGTTAGGTCATGTCCTCATCAGTAATCTAGACATTTTTTATTGAAGAAGAAGGATTAATTCTAATACGCGTTTTTTCACTTTAGTTTTGCATACAGAATGAAAATTTTCCAGAAATTATTTGCATTTAAATGCATGGACACCTAAATTGTTATTTGCGATAAGAATTCAAATTTATAAAAGGAATATATATTCACGCTGCTTAATTCTGTTGAAATGTGGTGTTGCAATAAGTTGTTTAATAAAAGCGTCCCAAATCACTTATTTTCCTTCAAATATATTGTATATTATTTGAGTTTAAGCTAGGATACGTTTCTTGAAAGGTTCACTGAAAAGCATTTTTTCCAATAAAATATTTTGTGTTCACCAAATTAAACCAATAAAGTACTTTTCTATATTTCATGTTGCTGCAGTGTATACTTTCCCCTATAGTCAAGTAAAGTTTGGAAAAGTGTCAAGGTGATTTCAAGACTCATCCCTTATTATAAATATTCAATGACCCCTTTCACTATTAATTAGCACAGAACTTTTTCCAAAGAATAGTAGTTTTTGAATAATTTTGATATCAGATTTTCCCGATTAACGGAAATTTATCGACGGTTTTACAACAATTAAATTCAAACATTTCCAGATTTTTCCGATGTGCTAAAAAAATGCAAGCACACTTTTAGACTTTTCCGATTTTCAATCGCAAAGGGTGCATTTTCAAGAGTGATCAACAAAATCACCAATTTAAATATATTTCCGTGTTTATTCACTTTCGCATGATACAGATTTCATAATTATTTGATTTTTGTAATGTTAATTCAAAACATCACACAGTGCAAAAGTTTTCTATATTAAAACAAAGATATTCATGTAAAAATGTTATTTCCAGCGATAAAGATAGTAAATTTTGTTACGGATTAAAAAAACGACTAACATAAAACACAAAAAATAATGAGAAAATTAAATTTATCTAGTTTTAATAAAGAAGTATGTACATGATAATTTTATAAAAACCTAGCATAGCCCCTAAAACGTTCCACGGAACCCAGTTGTAGGGAAATAAATTTAATTAAGGGCTTTCCATCTGGATTCACAGATACAAGTTTTAAAAATATATTTTCTAAAGAAAATACTGTGAACTCCAAATTAAATATATTAAGTATTGTTCCGTATGCAATTTTTCTGCATGCATTGTACACTTTCTAATAGTGGCCCTGTGCTTGCAATGATATACAAATATGCCCACAAAGGGTGCATTTCAACTGTTCTCATTTACCTATCGTATTTTTTGGGGGTATTTGATTCAATTGAAAATGCCCAAACCAAATTATATTAAGACGCATTATTTTATTTTGCTTTGTTCGCATTAAACCTCACGTAATTACTCAATGTACCTGCTATACAAGCACTTTTATTTTAAAATTTTCAAACTTATCTTTAAAAATGCTCCAAAGTTTGTTAAGCAAGAAAACAGACACTTTCATTTTTTTTTAAATACCATTTTAACATTCCACCTAGAAAAAATGATGCTACCTAACAATGTTACAACGTTTAATTTATCGACCAGGCGGGCAAGAAAACTTTTCTCACGTATAGCCTGTTAAAAATGGTGCAATTTTACTTTCATCGTCTTCTTAAAGAAAATGTTATGTGAATTTCAAGTCTCTGAATCAAGTCAGATGTATACTTCTTCAGTCCTAATTATCAGACCATGTACGAGTCTCGTCGATTTCATGTCTTCTGATAAGCCCTCCCATAAACCGCTTTTCTGGATACAGAGCGGTTATTATAAATAGGCCTATAACAGGTGAGAGTTAGCTATAACGAGGTAATAAATAAGTTCATTACTGGATAATTCCATAACCAATTTTTACCCTTGGGGCGGTCATTTTTTGTGTGCTCGAAATAAGCAAATTACTGGACGGTGAGAAGGTGGAGGAAAAACCAAGATATAGGCGAATAGAAATCAGGTAGTCGGTGGGGGGATTCTCACCCAAACCTAGGTTAAGGGACGGGACGTTTCTTCCCATGGGAGACAACGCAAGTTACCTGTCACAAATGGGTCTTTATTTTAGGGAATAAAACTCGTTCTGTTCACAAACACATAGAAGCAACGTATACGAGGAGGGCATTGCATCCGTAAAAAAACAGGCCTACCTCTAACGTAAGGATGCTTCTGGCAGTGAGATGGGGGAGGGTGGGTAAATCTCACGCCATAGCTCAACGCCAAATTATGATCATTGTCACTGAAATCGTGGGATTAATATGTTTTACACATACTTTCAACTTGATCGCAATCCACGGTGGTCAAATATTCCATCTTGTGCCTTTAGGCTCATTAAAGAAGAAGCCCAGGTGAAAGTTCTTTACGACAAACTTACACGGAAATCGGCAATCAAGCTGCCCAAGTCCATCATATTTAAATTGTCCATTCATTTCACGCGAATTTTTTAATTCTTCTTTAAACAAAACTCATTGACCCTGGCAAAACGGTTGTCAAATACTTTTCCCATGCCACTTTGCTCGGCTAATTAGGGCAATACATTAACAGTTTGTCTCAGAAGTTAGGATAGGTGTCCAACCCCCGACGCTCATTCCTAATTGGCATAGGTAAACAGCAACAGCAAATCTAGGGAACCACTAATTTTGAATAATAGGCGGTATATAGACAAGGAGGTACATACCCCTCCAACAGGTTGTTGTTTTTCATGTACAAATTAATGTAGGTACTGTTTGTGAAATATATTAAAAAACTTTAATTTTCTTCAGTGCATAAACAAGTGCGCAGAACTGGAAAATGGGAAAATAGTATGTTTATAGTTACATTTCCTATAGCTCCTATATAGCCAATTCCAAGGATTAAAGTACAAGGAAAATCTAACATATACATTAAAAGAAATTAGGAGTTTAATAACACTCAAAATGAACGATAACAGTTGAAACAATTTTGTAACTACTTTTTGTAAAAGTAGAGGTTTGATGTCCTTCGATAAGTGCCTCTTGATATTTGACTTGATAGTATTGGGGGACGCCCTGAGAAACCCGAAACACCCCTTTCACTGGGTCTCCAAGTCAGGACCCGAAAGTAGACTTACAACAGAATGTACATTAACCTATTCCACCATTAAGAGTATTTTCCTTGATAAATGCTACCCTTACCGTACATATGCTATATGGAACAATTTACCTCTGGTACTACGAAGACAAGTATACGTATGCCATAATTATGCATGCATATATTCTTGAAAACATTGGAAGACATTATTAAAAAAGTACATAATAAATAATACATAAGTCACAACAAGAGTTGGGTTGTAAATACCACATAAAAGATAACCAGGTAAACTGATCCACTGACTATAATACAAGACCTCCAATAAATATAGTGACTCTGTTGAAAGTTATTGGTGTCGGTTGAAGGACCTAGTGTCCAAGTGTCCAAGTGTACTCATTGAGTGTTGGTATTATAAATAAAAAAGTTGACTTGTTTGCTTACAATAGTTTTCAATTCAATTCAGAACCCTAAACAGTGAACAACTAAATGCCATATGGTAGGGGAGTCGCATCCAAATTCAGAAGAATTATCCTACGTCACTAGCGACTTGGACATCATTGTGAGATTGAATTCCTACAAAATCTGAACATTTGTCAGGAAGGCTATTCCATCGTCTAATTGAATGCAAAAATGACTAATAGCAAGCATCTGTCTTGGAGCGAAGATCGGTCAAAGTATTTGAGTAATTATGTTTATACCTGTAGTGGTCGCTAAGCGTTAAAACATGGGGAAACAAGATGTGAATTACAAGAAAGATTAAAACATATGAAAAACCTCATAACTTTTCGCGTCTGGACCTAACTGTGTCCTAATTTAGAAACTGGAACATTTAATTCCGTCACACTCTCAGAATTCTGGTAATTGCAATTAACAAATCTGGCTGCACTACGCTGGACCATCTCTATAGCCTGAATATGAACCATCCTGTAAGGGTTCCAAATATAGGAGCGCGATATTTCAACATAAGGCGAAGCCAGATTTCTTTACATTTTCCGCACATTCTCGAAATACGTGTTGAATGAATCTAAGGTGTAGGTTAGCTGCCCCAACAATTTTTGTTAAATTGTATAATGGATGCGAATGGTTTTAGTGAAATGCAAAAGAAGATTCAAATATGCGCATTTCGAAAAAAAATTATACGCAGAACATTATAAACCGAGATTTATCGAAGTACTGAACACCAGAGAAAAGAAAAGGCGAATACAGAGATTACTTGATTTTTCAAGAAAATGTTTATGTTCTGTACTCAGTATTACTTTTAACATCATTTAACCCCCAGTCTATATAATGCAAAATAGTTTCATGTTTAAGTAATTTCTGTAAACTGGTAAATTTCATGAAAATATGTGCATGCTTAATTAATTGGACATGTATTGCAAGTAAGCCGGGTGACCACTGGAACCATACTTGCACCGTGTTTTAACTACATGTTTATTTGTATAGAAAGTATAAAGGGCGCTTAACACAAAACATTTAAATTATTTTGTCCAATTCCTACAACATGTACTATATATTTACGCTCCCATTAATTTAATCTAAAAACAATAATATTAGGGACACAGTGGGTCAAAATTTTAGAATTAATTTCTTTTTGGGAAAACTATGACAGTAATATACTAGCCTTCAGGATCTGTATACATTTTGCCATCCTTTTAGAGCTACTAGTTTTTTTTTTTTTTTGCTATTAGAAATGTAATATACTTGCGCAGTTTAATTGTCCCAGTGTGCCCCTATGTAGGGGTGCACCGAGACACACATGACATGGGGTACAGTGGTCTATGCGAAATCTACACTATTTTTACAAGAAAAAGAACACCACATTGATTAATTGTATTTAATTCAGCAATCAATTTAAAATTCCAAGTTTAAAATTTAAAAAACGATTAAAATTAACCGCAATTACAGCAGCTTTCATATTTTCACTGCTTACTTGTCCAAATGTGTTTTTTCTTCTGTGACTGCAAACCATTTTTTCCTTAAAACATAAATTTGAAATATTTAAACTTGGTTTTTATTTAAAGTTATAATTAATGAGAAAATATAAAAATGTAACCAAAAAACGCGATATACATGAATAAACAACCTTCATAAATAAAAGTTAAAGGGGCCGTCTATCAGTTCATTTCAATAATCAGGGTACCCATTAAATTTGTTGGGAAAAAAATGCAAGCATATTTATAAAAACTTCCAAGGCCCATTCCTTACATTTTCAAGGACACCTCGCATGACTGATTACCACTAATATTTATATCAAACAAGTCAGACATTTTTCTAGAGAACTTAAAAAATAGTCGTTCTTTCAAACATGGAATTTTCCGATTAACTGACATTTTCCGACGCGGACAGGAAATTCCAGCATACAATGGTGTTTTAACACGAATTTAAAGCATAATTGCCGACTTTCGGGGAATTGCCAAACTTTGTGGTGATTTAGTTGGAATACAATAGACATATTTTGACTCATGGCAAACCAATCCAAGCCCTAAAATTGGTGCAAGCAACTTTTGAGATTTCCTTTCCAAAATAAAGATTAGGTTATGAATATTTATACTTGTAGCATAATTAAGATAAAAGAGATTCTTTAGAGATACATAAATTCTTTTTACCCTTCTTATAAACTTTCGTAGTAAATCAATTGAAAAACACTATTAGCCATTTTTTTAAAAAAAAATATGTCAATGAAGACAACACCCTGAAGATGGCTTAACACAATGAAGATAGCTTAATAAATAGATCGATAAATAAAGTTAATGACAAAACAGTGAACAATAAATTATAATGACAAACGTTAATTTAAATTTCACCTGTAATAAGGCTTGCTATTAGAATATTTTTCTAATAAACTTGTACTGTTATAAGGCAAATTTGAATTGACAATTAATGGACGTCCACGTTGCTTAACACGATACGTCTAGTATATATAGCAAGATACAGTTTGCTAAAGAAATAAATTAGTTATGAGATAATTGCAAGTTTTAATTGGACCTGTATAGCATATTTAGTTACGGATGAAATCCCGTGACAAATTTTGCCCTCTTCTTTAATGAAATCATTTAAAAGCCATGTGATACCGTCCATGACTTAACACTGCATTAAGAGTTATTGTTACATTAATTACCACATACAGGCAAAATGAAAAATATGAATCTGTAACAATTATAAAAGAGAAACTAGTGTATAGTAATGCTCATACTAAAGTAGCAACGAATCCTTAATAAGTAGGTAAAAACCTCAACATGTATCTACTATATAATAGCGTAGTAGATCTCCCTTTTCTGGACAAACTGGACGTCCCACACAGACAAACGATACACCAAAATGCTC
>JAQGBW010003457.1:0-16254 GCA_034698625.1 Julus scanicus
GGAAGCAGGGCGTGGCTTCTTCTGAAAAACATCAGTGCGCATGCGCGCGGCCCCAAAACGGACAAAAGTCCGGGTAGGGCATTATACGAATATGAGGGGGAACGGAAAATTCTTTGTATAAGTGAAAAAACCTCACTTATACGAATATGAGGGGGCATAGAAAATTCTTCATATAAGTGAATACAATGTGCATGTACTAGCAGGTTTCGTGGTTACTGTATTTTAATAAATAGAGATTAATTATTCTTAAAAAATGTCGTTTAATAGTTTTGTCAATGTATATGTACATACAAAGAAGAACAGAAACAAAAAAAAAAAACAATATTTTATATAATCACAAACAATAAGGTACATGTTAATAGAAATAATAATAATAAGGCGTTAAGTTAAATCTTCAGAAATGTGCTTATTTCGTCTTAAAAAAACTCTGAAAAAGCTCTTCTTATAAATGAATAGTATTTACACAAGGGGATTACATCAGGGGAAGGAATCATCCTTTGTATAAGTGGAAGTTCCGTATAACTGAATATCGTATAAGCGAATAATGCTTTACACAGGGTTAAATGGAGTTTTGGCGGGGAACAAAAAAAACTACAGTGTTTGTATATCTGAATGTTTTGTATATCTGAATGTTTTGTATAAGTGAGCTTCGCATAAGTGAGACTCCACTGTATATTCTTAGTTTGTGAAACATGGATGTTATGTGCACCACTCTGTAGAAGACAATAAATTCAACATTTCTAGCCGAGTTTTCGCATAGGGAATTTCCCCACGGACGTTTGAACTAAAAGGCTAAATAATAAAACCTTGGAAAAGTGGTAGTTTTGTAACAAATTGACTTCCATACACGAGGAACACTAGCACTTAGTGCATGGGTGAAGATGAATACTTGGCCCAAATCACAAGTTTTCCAATATGCAATCGCTAACACCTCAATTGCGAATGTATCAACTCTTATCCAAATCGGTTACTTACAACATAGTAGGAACGTGTGAATGCTTGGTACCATTTTGCATACATATGGAAACAGGAACTTGTTATCCCTATATATAGAAAGTCACAACTTTGGATGTTTGTGCAAGGTGCACAACTGATTAGACTTTCATGAGGTTTATTTTTTGATCTACATATAGTCTACAGGGATTAAACCATATCTTAGACATGCCGACACCACTTTAGTGCAACGTCACTAAGACATCAATGGCACAACTTAACTTCTAGCACTTTTGCAGGCTTGTAAACATGTTGAGATCACGTGACAGCCCGTGCCCTTCTATACTAGATGTCAATAGTCGTCCCCATCATGCAGAGCCTTTATGCCAATCTGCATGAGGCCCATTGATTTTCTTCTGAATTAAATTCCGCATACAAGTATTGTCTATTGTTATTTTACATGTGAATGCAACCAGAAATACAGGGTGTCCACAGCGTCTCAGACAATGCATTAATATTCTATACAGACTTGAAGTAACCTAATATAGAAGTCTTAAAAATTATGTGAACTTGTATTATGTCTCTTTAAGCAACTAACTGAATAACTTTCACTTCGAGTGTACCAATGATTATATATATATATTTAATTACTCTGAAATTGGAGAAGCTAACCCACTAACCTGTTTAATTAGTCATTTGTTATCAACAGTAGTTAATATACGAATGGCCTTAATTGTCATTAACGTTAAGGGGCATTAAAACAGGTTGGTGACACCGGTTATAAGGTCCATAATTATATTCAACGATACTACTCTTGCATTATTCATTAGATATAAAACTACCTATAATAAATATATGATTATATGATTATTGACAAAACCAGAAGACAGTCAACATGAGTTCACAGATATTAGTGACATTTATCATATCCCATTTGGCATGGATTTATGTTATTTCTGGCCATAGGGGGCATATACTTCCTTTGGTCAGTTAATGTTTCCCTACAGTTGTGCCACCTCCGTAGTCATAAAATTGACCAGAAGAAGGGGAATAGTTTCTACAGACCTATAAACATCGATATTTATTTGCCCATGGAAACAAATCCACCTTATCCTACATATAATGCAGCTGAATAAATATTTCCTTCCGAAATGGCACTACATCTACCTTATAAATAACAATTTGCTTACAAATATTTATTTAACCATTCCCAAAACCATGTTTTCCCTTCTCTCCAAAATCAAAAGAAAAATATTAGCAGCCAATCTGATCCATTAATATAGATCGATATTCCTTATCACTGCAATAGCGATTCACCAAGGACTCGTTAAAAACAATACCAGCTAGGTCGAATTGAGTATTGAACGCCTTCGGCCTGACGGTTGAATACTAATTAATCAGATGGAGAGGTGGGAGAAAAATGTTACGTAAGATTTCTACTAACAAAAATCAATAAGTCACGAGTTGCAATGAAAAATTTGCAACTATAAAAAGCCATGGCGATTAAATTCACTACAGGGTGCTCATCAACAAGTTTCCTATATAGTCATTTCTAAAGAGATAGAGGGAAAAAACTGGAGGACACCAATGGACTTTAACGATGGACATAAAACACATCTGGCGCCTAAAGTGAAAAAAGGTCATTTTTCTACAACGTGTGAATTACAATTCAGTAAACTGACGTTTAATAAGTGACAGGTTGAGTGTCGTGAACTAAAACTTGCTGTTGTATAATGCAACGGTCTCAAAAAAAAAAAAAAAAAAAAAAATGTCACGTCCATTTGGGATTTCGTTGCCACATTTTCCTTCCTTACTGAAATTATTCTTTTCAAGGTTTCTTCTAGTGCTTGATATGAGATGGATAGGAAGTAGAGGCATTAGAAATTTGAATTGTGATGTAAGTATGGTCGGAAACAACAGACACATCAAATGTTATGAAGTGCATCAGACAATGAAAAAGTTGTCAGGAAGATTTGCATTTTAAAATTGAAGGGCTTATCGCAACAATGTGATAAACTACACTTTTCAAATTGTTCAGGAGAGCGATTTTTAATTTTTAAAAATTCCATACTTCTAATGGTTGATCCAATTAACAATTGTTTACGTTATCATAATCTTTAAACATAGTAGGTCCCCTTCCAACATTCAGAAGTCAATTTAATCCTGAGGAATATTTTTTACTATTTTTTTTATTACAATAACAAGATTTTTGGCTTATCATTATTTTGCCCCAAAATAAATGTTTTTAATAGATAGTACCAATTAAACTGTAAAAAAATAAAGTACAATGCACAAATGCTGCAAAATTATGTTTCAATTATAATGTTTAATAATTTTTTTTTTAATTTGTGCACTATATTATGATCTCGACATGATCATAAACTTTTCCGGCAAGACTATGATAAGCCACATTTAATAAAAAAAATGAGCTGCACAGGACTAAGACACACTATATTTTCGAATGGATCTTGCTTAAAATAGAAACAGGATAGAAGCTTATTAGTATCAGTAGAGTATTGCATAGTTGCAGCTTATGTTAAAAATCTTATATAATTTTTAATGATAATTTTTGCCTTAGGATTTTAGGTAAACTGAAACTGCAAGAACACGATAAGCCACAAATTATTTTATTCCTAACTTAATTACTGAGCTTGAAGAAGACGATTCCTCTTATTCTTTGTGGTAATCCACATCCTGTTCTGTTTCATTTTCAAATTCACTTAAAACTATAGTCTCACCTTATATATCCCTAAAATCAAAATTTTCGCTCTGATGCAACGTTGTCATTATTACACGACATCTTCGCTCGTGGCTTATCACGTTTTTAGAAGAAAAAAAAACTGATTTTTATGTGGGCAACAAGATGATTATCTGTATTGTAATTCAATCTAGAAGAAATTTAAGGAAGTAATCAACCAAATAGCTAGAAATTGTACTGGGGAATAGTTTAATGTAAAAATGTATTTTTGGAAAAAGTGTGGCTTATCACATTGTTGCAATAAGCCCTTCAATTGTATTATACATATGTACGTTTCGCTGAAACATTTTCAATGACTTGTACAATGTACATCGTCGAGCTGACAAGCCCTTAAAAAAAAATTACAAATGCAAAGTACTTAAGTTTTTTCGTATGTAATAGACATCCATGTTAATTATCATCATCCTAGAAGGGTTAGTCTATTACCTGATATGAATTTTCCACAGGCTACATAACCATAGATGTCAAAAGTCAACGATCCTTTTAAAAAACATTAGTGTTCATAGGAGTGGCTACATAAACTAAAAGAAGTAAACAAATTATGGAATTGGAATGCATTCTTCAGGTATGATAATCTTGCCGGACTGATAACGTGTATTGAAAAGAGGTCCAAAGTAGATAAAGTTTCGTTTTCATCCTTATAAGGTGAATGCAGTCGTGTCAACAAAAGGCCAATTCATGCAAATACGACGAGGTTCTAATTAACCCAATTTCTGTAATTATTCACCTGACTGACCACCTTAAAAGACAATTAGCAACAGTAAAAACACCCACTACACAATGGTACCATCCATCACGCACCCGACTCAATCGGACTCATAAATGTATTATAGAGTGTGAAATGGGGTTGGCAAGATGGCCGTCTCCTGACCTTTACCAGAAAAAAAAAGAACTTACAGGCAGGTTACTAAAAAAAATGCAAACACGTTGTGAGAGCGAGGGTGGACCAGTTTATTTCACTTAGAGAAACAGAACAAAAACCTCATCACGATTGGCATACAGTATGTTGAATATAGTTAAAACAAAGATGACAAGTTTCCAAACAGTCATTATTTGCTGTAAAACAAAGCTGAAGGATTGTCACACACCATAAGATTAAACAGAAAACAATAAATCAGTCCATTTCCTCCCCAAAAATTAGCATATCTTAAACTGTGTGCATTCTTTCTTGAAAATTCAGTTTAAAAAACCACATAATGACGCATAAAATGGTATGTATACGGTATCGTGAGAAATCAGAATCTAGGCTGTAACCTAATTTTAGCAGAAAAACGATGGGCTGGCAGGAAAGGTCAACTTGCCAGCATTCTGCAGGTACATTGGACGTAGATACCCCAGATTCACAGAAAACTAATCATAAAAGATCCTCTCAAAATTTAACCCATTCCCAGGGGTTGAGAAGATGAAGAAAAAAACAACACGCGGGTAGGCCACTGAGCGAAAAGACGGTATCCGTCCCCACGACCTCCTTTTCTGACCACATACCAATTTATAATAACCACTGCGACCAGCATTTAATTGAAGAAAAATAACAGCTCTTTCCCCCGGGACGTATCGTGTTTTATATCCTAAATAATAATAATAATAATAAAGATTTATTCACGCGATGACCAAAATATTAATACCATCATCCTCCTCACCCCACTCACTTTGTTACATTTGTAACCTGAGAAATCGTAAATTTCTTCACATAGGTAGTTGATACCCTATATGGTGAATAGACCATTGTAAGATACAGAACATTGTAAATAGGAAACATAACAACTGATCATCATAACCTAGGTAAGTCACAAGGTTGTGACTACAGTCTACATGCAACAAGATCCATACAGTAATTGATAAAGTGCATTTGGTTAGCATCATCAAAAACTTGGGACATACAAGTTTTACATGCATTTTTATAAATTTAAAGTATATTTTCCATTTACACACAACCTGTACGTATCACAAAACCTCTGTATTCGTATGCATGAGGTTTCAGACTCTAAAAGTCCTTCTTCATGTAACAATTAAGTTTAACAATCAATCATCCATGACTTGTTGAAGTCAGTAACACTGTAAATACCTTTAGGGTCACACACAATGTTACTTTCTTCATGGACAAGTTGTTACACGAAGGAATCTGAAACGACGCGTCATATAGAGGTGTGTATGCACCAAAAGAAACATTTAGAAACATGAAACCTACACATGCTATCTTGTCTCAGTTGTCTGTTCAGAAGTGTTTGTGAAACATGTGTCGAAAAATGGCCATTTTCAGACACATTTCGGTGTTTCCTGCGATCGCTCAAGAGGCGGTTTGGATCAAAGGAATTTGCGACACATGTTTCGAAAAACATGCTGGAAACTTTGTTTTAAACAACAATAAGTTATGAGAAACTGAACTTGACAAGAATTCCAAAAATAATAACAATCCAACAATAGAACAATAAAATTCCAAATAAGCACGAGATTTAGAACAGCATGTGCACGATTTAGAACAGCATGTGCACGAGATTTAGAACAGCATGTGCACATGCACGTGACTATGACGATGTGTATGTTTTACTTGTATGTTTTCTCTGGTGCATACCAACGTATCTTTTGGTCACTTACGAATTTTTCATAAAATTTACGTATAAGGAGTTTGTTGTGATTTGGTCAAGATGGTGAATCGACCTCTGTATATTCATTTGTGTAGTGCATGTTTTGACTTAGGCGGGTTTACACGTACTATTAAAATCACTCGGCTTAAAATGCCCAGAGCAAAATGACCTGACCTGCTGTCTGCAGAGAAAAAAAAAATGCGTCTATGCATATAAAAAAAATGCCTATAGGGTGTGCAATGAACGCCGGCCGCCAACCTTTGAATTCTCAATTACTAAATGAACGAAGTAAACATGTACCAATTGGGTCGGAAGTTCCCAAAGCATTCCGGGGCAAGCAAATCTGAATTGAATCGGTGATCGAAATTTCCATTATCATGCTTTTCAAGAGCAATGTGTGGAGGTGACATTATGGATGCAGAACAAAATTGGAAAACGCAGCCCAACTGAATCTGGCAATCCGTTCTGGTCAACCTGAATTGAAAATTTGAGATACGAGTCAAGAATTGCAATCACTGAGCTATGGAAAGCACACTGAAACAGAAAGTGATCAAGGATATCATAATATATCAAGATGGACGCAAATCATAACACACCGATAGGTGGAGTCAAGAGTTGTATACACAATTTCCTTATCAATGTCTGGGAGGAACTGAAGCATTACGCCCCAAACAATGAAAACAATATCCATCCAGCAATTATAGACCGTCATCAGAAGTCTGTCATCGGTACATCGCTACATTAATTGGTGGTGGCAATTTAAGTAATTATCGAAATGTGAGGTTTACAACCCTATCCTTAATGGATAGAATTTGAAAACACCCTCACAGCCAAGCAGGAAGAGATTAAATAAAAATAAAAATTGTTCAAAATAGCTTGATAAATCAGCAAGGGCATTCGATTGTCGTTTTTCACTTTGAAATGGTAGATTTTTTTAAAATTAATAAACAAGTTTGAAAAATGTCCGTTAATTTGCACACGCTGCCGCAGGTGGCAGCATAAGATAGGCAAGTTGTGAGTGCAAAAATTCAAATAATAATTTAATTTAAAAAAATCTACTATTTTAAAGTGAAACACGACAATAGAATGCCCTTGCTGATTTATATCAAGCTATTTTAAACAATTTTTATTTTTATTTAATCTCTTTTTGTTTGACTGTGAGTGTGTTTGAAAATTTCACCCTTTGAAAGGAATAGGGTTGTAATCTCCCTTAAATGCCATGCGTGATAGATGCATACTTTATTTTCATGGTCACAAATATTATTTTGCTTGGACTTGTTGACAACAGTTTGTCATCACGGACTATGTATGTATATGTGGCCACAAATCGTTAACGTAGGATTACAGTTGCAAGAAAAAGTACTCGTAAGCCGTTGCTCCGCCGCGTAAGCTGATTCACAGCCGTTAGCCGTTACACATTCGTTTCATCACCGCTACTGAACCTGCGCCCTAATATAAAAATGCTTGTGCTATAAATTTCCATTTAGACACATTCGCTACGTGAATTTTTGCGTCTTCATTCAGTGAGTGTCATGCAAAACTGATGAAAAAACGAACGGCACTGAACCGGAAGTGTGTACATTCTTTTAATTCCTTAACAGAATTGACAATAAGTGGGGACAGGGACATTAAGCGAATGTATTTTTCACAGTCACTGAAGAAATGACACGGAAGTTTTACAACGGCGATGGAACGGATACGTGTAAATGGGCCTTCAGTAGCGGCGATGAAACGGAAATGTAACGGCTAACAGCTGTGAATCAGCTTACATGACATGATGTGCAACTTCTATCCAACAGAAAGCAACCACATATGAGCACAGTAGTCGACATATTATCTCACAGCACGTAAAACCCTAACTGCGAAGAGTTTTTTTATCTGTAACTTGATAAGGGAATGCATCAGGGTTTTGGGCTCGATCACCAGTGTTAACTGTGCCATGTTATTGGTTGCTGAATTCAACGTAGAATGATAGGGGCTAGCTGATTGTGCTTTCGTGACGACATCAAGATTGCGTTGGCCAACAAACAGGACCAATAAACGCCGACAAAAACCGTTAAACGAATCCCGCTCCGGCCATATATGTATACACAACACACACTTCGGAAATATTCCGAGAATGAAAATGGGCAAACAACGTCGATCGCCTCCTGGGGGCCACCGACAGAAATTAGCAGCAGTATAGAAACACTTTCATTTTCAGCACAAATTGCCATTTGTAGCTTTGTTTTTTTCCTGTGCCCCCTTCGCCTCTGCAAACAACCTCAATTCGGCATGAGAAACAATGAGGCAGACTATTTATGCCCCACATTATGCACCTTTTATTTTTTTTTACCCAATTCCGTGTTTGTCCAACTTATTAACATGCACGTTGTTTTGTAAATATCAATTCCAGTTATTACACGATTGAGGTCGAGAGAAAACGAAACTCAATTTTTTGAGAAATGAAGTAAAAAAAAACATTGATCCTTTCATGGCATGTGTGTAGAGAAACTGGATTCCAGATTCGAATGAGCACACACTGACAAAAGTCTAGGGATTAAAAATGGAGGAGACCCCCTTTTTGTCCCCTCCTAAACAAATCAGCAGGAGTGAAAACGAGCACGTGGGCCAATTAATGACAGACAAAAGACGTTGTCATGGTAACCGTGAAAAAGGCAACAAACGCCGGCATCAATTTTTAAATACGCTGTTCCAACATTTGTGGTAACTAACCACTTAGCTCCGAATTTGAATTAATGGGACTCTGCCTCGATCAGAGTTGTCAATTAACAGGTCCTCCTCACCTTTCTTCCTTCAACGTGCCATCCCCCATCTTGAACGCTATATAAAAATAGCAACTCAATGCAAATTGCCATTTCGGGGTACTTTTGTAACTAGTTGATCAATTTCATCACTGATATACTAATCAGAATCAGAAAGCAAATGTGTGAATTATACTTGAGGCTACTTAAACCTGAAACGGATCACGTAGTCCCAAACACACACAAAAAATTGGTGCAAGACTCTCTCACCCACGACACATAAACGTAGTTCGGCGAAAATTCTCCGAGCAACGTTATGCCAAACACAACACCAGATCTCGTTTTACGTCTTGATTAAATTTCTAAAAAATAAACACGAAACTATGCAAATTGAGCCAGTAATTCCATACCATAAATTCCTAACTGCCACTGATGCCTATGAGTGCTATATTATTTCAGGATAACAGAATTTGGAGAAGTACAAATATATGCAACAAATACCATTCTTAACTTCCGGTCTCGATTTTCACTTGCAGGAATAGAATTTAATAAGAGAAATTAAGATGGTTTTAATAGACGATATTCAACCATTCTTGGTGGACAACACATTCAGATGTGAAGTCTAAGAATAATATTTGAGATATCAAGACGGTTCAGGGCCCTATTCCACAAAAATGTACAAGTATTAGTGTACAAGTTACAAGTATATGGAGTTGTAGTATAGCATTCCACCAATAACCTCAGCAGCCTGTAAATTATTAGTAAATGTGTACAAGTGATGTTACAAAAGTACGAGTCTAATGTGAAAAGAAAATGGCGTCTCGAGAAAATAAAATGCTACTTCTCTGTTCTATTGAAGCTAAAAATGGCATAATTTTTGGTAAATTTAGCAGTAATTTGTCAAAAAAAACACCAGATAAAGTGATCTTCACTGTCACTGGACCACATGTTTATTAAATTAAAAACGTTCTATCCCTATTCCGAATTCTTTCTAATACTTAATTAACGAGTAATCATTTACCTATAACAAATCACTACAAGTTACGAGCAATTTGCTAATAGCAATACCTTTGTGGAACAGAACACTTGAAAACTGACAAGATTTGCTCGTAACTTGTAAGGTATGGTCTAACAAATTACAATTGTACAAATATTATCTGTGGAACACAACAAATTGTACTTTTTGTACAAGTATCACTCCATACCCCTACAAGTACAAGACCATACTTTTTTGGAATAGGGCCCAGGACTTTGAAGTCTGCACATTCATTTCAGAAATAGCTGTTGCAGTTTCCAAATTTCGTAATCCCAAATTAAACACCAAAATGGGAAGAGAAATTATCAGTGCCCTTGATCTGGCATCGAAAACTCAAGTTGCCATAACAAATAAATCAACATTTGTGGACACGGCTGAAATCAAAAAGCAGAATATCCATCGAGCATATGAGTTGAACTGACAAGTATTGAAAACATTGACGACATTCTTGACCCAGGTTTTCAGAATTCCTTCCACGACGGAAATGGGTCCTCTGGAAGCAGTAACTTTGATTAATTAGAGAAATTAGCGCCGTACACACAGAGAGGAATGCAGGGAGGCGATAAACGCGGGTTATCATTCGATCCATGGACTGATAATTGGATCCATCCCGAGCAATCTAGTTATCTAAAAGGCACATCAAGGCGGTCATCAGCACTTCTGGAAGTCGTGGAAATCCATTCCGTCGGACGCTCGAGGAATTCCGATTACCAGCATGCGTCTGAACATATTGCAGGAGGACTCCTTCGCTACATTAAATAACGTCTGATATTTCCCCAGAGGAACATTCCTAATGCCAGTCTATACGTCTGATAAATTAGTTGGAGTGAAATTGCCAATAAAAAGTGGATAAGATTTGAAAAACTGCGTTGGCTATTACGCAGTGAAAACTGGCAGGTCCAGTATAGGATCACAAGCTGCATGCCTCTTTGATTCTGGAGTTCACGTTGCCAATTTCTACTTAAATCCTTTGATGAGTTCAGAAAATCCTGTCAGGTTCATTTTTCGTGATGCACCAATCATCCACTGCATTCAGTTGGGTTCGAACCACGTAAATATAGGTGCCATCATTACTTCTCATCATACTCCAACAAAAAAACAAAAAAAGACCTGCCCTAACAAGAATGTTCAAAAGAAAGTTTTGCAGTTAGTCAGTTCTAAATACACGAAATAAATAGTGTTCGTGATTTTTTTTTTTTTTTTTTCATTTACACATCGCTGTCATGATACTGACTTGTATGGTTTTACAGTTTCGGCATTTTAAGTGGTAAGATTTAGGATCGTAATCAGAAGGTCGAGGTTATATCCTCCCCTGCAGAGGTTGGCAAGTCCAGCATTTTCAGGTGAATGGCCGATATTAACTTTGAAACATCGGTTCTGACCACTTCTTCCTGGCAAACATGGTCCACAATGGAAACCAACTAACCATGTTTGCGTTGAGTAAACATTGGAACTCATGAACGACAATCTTTGCAGAAACATCGTTCCATATATGCTTATTTTAGTGCATTTTAGTTTCCTATACTTGAAGGAGCCAATTATAAACACCGTTAATCGATATCCATTAGTAAAATATGATGTGGTTTTTTGGTGTGTTTACGATTTATTTCAGACCATTATTTACAAATTGAATGGCTGTTCATCATACATTTGCTGAACTTTTAAGCCGCGTCTCCACTGCAGTCAACATACAGCAACAATGTTGATCAACATGGTTTGCTGAAACAAATTTCCAAAAAAAAAGTTTGCCTTCCGTGATGTTTGAGCAAACTTATGAAGTTTTTTTGTTGCCATACCATGGTTTCGTCAACATTTTTCTGATTGGCAGGCGGTCCAGATAAAAAGGAACAAAATGTTGACACTTTACTGCGCATGCTCAGCCATAGATTGTGAGTGTGGACATGGGTTAATTATGTACTCGTTGAGTGCAGTGTTTTAAATAAATAAATATAGGTATGTGGCGTCACAGTCACGCGCATGTGCACATGCTGTTCTAAATCCCATGCTCATGCGATTCTTAATCTCGTGCTAATTTTGGAATTTTATTGTTCTAATGTTGGAATGTTTTTTGATCATTGGAATTCTAGTCAAGTTCAGTTTCTCATAACTTCGTGATGTTTAAAATAAACACTTCACATGTTTAATTTCATTTGGAAGTTATTTCAACATCCAAACTTATATACAGCTTTGGTAGAAGCGCCATAAACTGGACGCGTTTGTTGACTGATTCTGTCAATTTTTTGATGGAGACAGGCCGGAATTCAACAACATGCTGACGAAATACATTGTTTCAGGTTTGTATGTTTCATGTTTTATGATCACTAAACGCCAACAGATTAAACGTCATACATCTTGAAAGTGAGGTGACGCCATCTGAGATCTGCATGAATCCTGTGCTCCCATGGCCTTATTTGATGCTCTGCATCCATTCCAGAACACAATGGACTGCCTTCTATACAATTCACTGGTTTAGTTGATTGCAATTTTACTGCTGATCTGATCAATGCATATGGACGATCGATGGGATGGTAACGAATGGGTTCTTTTTCATACAGATACAAGCCAACAGAATGACGTCGTACAATAAAGCAGGATTTTCGCTTTCATTGCCCATCATTTCTGCGATCTGAGTTTTATTGTGCTCACGATCAGGCAAATCAGTTCAATAGGATGTGCGCATGCTCGTCACGCACTTCCGCCCTCCACTGGTTTCGAACTTTTACTGCATATGAGATGAAACTGTCTTGCTTTTGACATGCGACCTCTGTACAAATAAAGGATACAAATATTTCCAGTAAACTTATATTAAATTCGAACTGACTGCCACTCATATTAACTGGTTGAACATTAAAAACAAAAGCGTGATCTTTGTTCAAACACGTACCAAAATGTGAAACCAGTGCAGAATTTCATCTCAGCTCGTTTAACTGGGTGAAAATTGAAAATAAAACTCGTGATCTTTGTTGAAAATGTGAAACGAGTGCAGAATTTTCTTTTTTTATACGGCCGTTACAAAATCTGTAAGCGATCGAGAGTTAAAAATCTTGATGTTCTCATCATCACACACCTGTGTAATGTCCATGTTGAAATGAAGTGTGAACTAAACGCTTGAGTAAGTACACTGGCGAGCCTTTTTCCTGCTTTACAGAACAATTCTGTGCATGGCAGAGTTCAAAAATCTTTTGTTTGTTGACTTTTTTCCTTGAACAAAAGGCATGAAACGGTGAAAAAATGGCGATACTTCATAAAAAGGCGACCTCTTGTCAGCAATTTGATGAAATACCCTGGAAAAATGTCCATTATACATTCACTCTCTCTACACTTCACTACACTCCTATCCGTGACGTTCTTTTAAATCAATTCTATATCCTGACATCCATTTACTAAAGATGCATGACCTTAGAGGCCCCTGATGTGGTTAACTACTCCAATGATACACGTACTATACAGTGGGACACTATTATGCTATAACAAGAATTCTAAAAAAGGAAAAATGCACAAAGTCCTGTGGGTGATGTCAATGGTCAACATATTGAGGAATACGTCATAACTTCACATAGTATATGCAAGAATTATACAAGATGTCATTTTCCAGGCCTTCCTGACATATTGCATGCAAAATTTATGATCTTGCCCCAAGCATCTTTGGATGTCTTCATCTCTGGAAGTCTAACAAACATGCATTGTTTTCGTTAACAAAAATTGTGTGCATATGCTGGCTATCGATTAAATCTGCAATCCCAAAAAGTGGTTCCACTATTTATCCAGGTATTTTACAGCTCGCTACACTCAAAACATAAATCTTATGCTGAACTCCACAAACGGAACACTTTTCTCCTTGATGCAGACACAAGATTTATTACAACTGGAAGAATTATTGGCATTGGCTTACACCGATATTAATAATGAAAATACGAACCGAGCTCATATATATAGATGATAGTCTTTAACTTCGAAAAATGCCTTCCAGAAGTGCATGGAAACGTCTTTTTTTTACCCATAGTATCAAAGGCTTAAATATTCATGATCACGATATATAACACAACAAAACTAGAGTGTATAACCCAATATTTATTTTTATTCTCTCGTCAGCTCTTTTATATACGATACATTTCCTCACGATGAAAGAACATTGCCTTGATTGCCCTTTAGACATCGCAGCAATAAAATAAAAAAAACGAGTTCCGTGATCGCATTTTATCGTTATTCGTCCAATTTTTATAACACACGATGTATAAAACCACATCAACGTATTCGGTAATTAGTTGCATAAACCAAAGAACGGTATGCTCGTAATTTCGTACAACACAATCCATTGACTGTTTGACCATACCTTAAACCAAGTAGGTCAGGAATTCCAACCCACAATCAATTAATTGCTTTCGTTCTATTTTTTCCCCTCCATTAAAGCTGGTTAATACGATGAGCTTCTTCCCTAACAACTTGTGTTTCCTAGGAATTACAGAAAAATCATTAAGTTTGACGAAATATGCATGCGTGCAATAGATCAGGTTGCTCAATCGATGAAAACCAATGGCACACAATGTAAAGTTCAATTTTGTATGCCAAATTTAATGTCCAAACAATTCATAAGGTTTTTCTTACATACAAAAACATCATTGAATTCAATAAAAAAAACAATTTCGCTGCTCAATTGAAGATATATTATGCTTGCAAAATGCATAAACAAAATAGCTACATGCATAAAACCGTTGTGTGACGCAAGTCCGTATGTTATCACATTTCAGAGGGGATATTATGGTCCTCGTTTATACCATAGAAAAATCGCATTTGTACCTTAAAAATTGTGTTTTTAATCTAGAAAAATTGCGTTTTTAACCTGGAAAAATTGCGTTTTTACCCTATAGAAAAATGTTTTTACCCTAGAAAAATTGCGTTTTTACCTTAGAAAAATTGCGTTTTTATCATAGAAAAATTGCGTTTTTATCATAGAAAAATAGCGTTTTTATCATAGAAAAATTGCGTTTTACCTTATAGAAAAATTGCGTTTTTACCTTAGAAAAATTGCGTTTTACTTTAGAAAAATTGCGTTTTTATCTTATAAAAAATGCGTTTTACCTTATAGAAAAATTGCGTTTTACCTTATAGAAAAATTGCGTTTTACCTTAGAAAAATTGCGTTTTTACCTTATAAAAATTGCGTATTACCTTATAGAAAAATTGCGTTTTTATCTTAGAAAAATAGCGTTTTACCTTATAGAAAAATTGCGTTTTTATCTTAGAAAAATATTTACCCTTTATATTTTGAGGGTCTATCCCCTGATCTTCCATATATACGGTTTTGATCTGACAATTGCAGCATAGGACTTCCCATATGAATATTTAAAAAACATTCATTTTTAAACACCCAAATTCGCAAAACTTAAACAAAACGCTCCAAATCAGTTATTCGATTTATAGAAATTTTATCTATGTATTCCTCGAACATTCAACATTTCAAACGCTCTGAATATTTTATGCAAAACACACGAACACAATTTTTCGATACGTTAAATAAAACATTTATATTCGTGCGATTATTCTGAGAAAAAAAATCTAAATATTGGCTAGCCATGCTTTTTTTGAATCGATTTTCTCTCCCCAATACCACCCTACTAAAAATAATCAATTTTTTCCCAACTGTACGATATTTTTTTACTAGTTTGAATCAAGGTGTACAGGATAAGTTGTGAATTGGTGTTTCCTGACGGCTATTCTGGCTCGCTAATTTTTGATGACCTCATTAGACACGACTCGCCTGTGTAACTTGATTAATTAGACGACCTATATGTAGGTGGAAATATATCATAAAACTCCATCCCGATTTCAGTAACAGCCTGCAAATTACGTCCAATAACTCGTGAGTACAGCTCAGCACATACACGTTGAAAACGACAGTTTCGAAAGAGTTAATTTTGCACAGGCACATACATTTAGGCCTAGAAAAAAAAGTTGATCTAGATTCAATCGGAAACGAAAATCATGTGCAGAATAAAACGATTTTGCCAATATTTTACTGCGGCATAGATAGACAGAATTACAATGAGACTGGACATGATTCTCCAAACATAAGATGTATTTTCTCAGAATTCTGTGATCATTTGGAATTCTTAGTATGCATTTCAGTAGTATAAGACACCTAACTGGCGTAAGCCAATCAGGAGCCAGCATTTTCTAAGCCCCGCCCCTTAGGACCAAT
>JAQGBW010003458.1:0-16253 GCA_034698625.1 Julus scanicus
CTGAAAACGTTTTGGCAATAATTTGTTTGTTTATTTATGAAAAATATAAGTTTTATTGGGTGTGCAATTACATTTTTTGCACACTGTAGATAACCTGTATATGTGTGTAATCAAAGGGTGATCACGCCGATCAATATCATGAAGAAGATGAAGATATTGCGATGAAGAATTTGCGACATACAAGCAAAAGAAGTGCAATTCCTATTATATTAGGCTGATTCACCTTAAAATTTGTAAAATTTCTTGGATTTGGGAAGGGGGATCCCTTTCCACAGTATACCCAGCACAAGTTGATATAAAACATCATCCAAGCCTTGACGGATGGTCATGCCAAACATGTGCAATTTTATGACACATTTTTGTATGCTGTGGGTGTCACATGGCCCGGCCACGTGCGATCACGGACTCGATCCGCCAAAAAAATAACGAACTTGCTGGGGTTCACATGCACGTAGTATATTAACCAATTCATTTAAATAGGTATGTATACTATAAATTAATCACTTACGTATAAATTGTAAAATCCTCAATCGAAACTACGATACGGCTGTAATTTACGCGGGCATCCAAAAAAACGAGTTCAAAATTTGGTGGGACATAAGACGCTACTGACAAATATCAGCTGATATGATGCACGTTACGGCGCTTTTGCTAAAGTAACGAAGGTCTACTATTTGCCATTGATGGGAATATGAAAGTCTTAAAAATTATAATTTGTGTAATGGGAAATATCAAAAATGAATAATAAAAGACAACTGGAGGAAAATGGAGTTTGTAAGAGAAGCAAGATATGTTCGAACGGCGAGACTGGTCAGGAACCATGTAAACACGACTGCATTTTTCAAGGCATGATCATTCACATTTTAGCAACAGGAATCGGTAGTAGTAGGTTGAATATTCTAAAGCACGGTATTTTAAGGCATGAAGGGGTTGTACTGGACAATTTCGGGGATGACAGGGTCACCCACGTCGTTGCCGACTACAGTTTGTCCTTTGACCGCATCCACAAACTCCTGGGTCTGCAGTCAGAGGCCACGGATTCATTGCCCTTGCTTGTGAACACCAGCTGGCTGAGTGATTGTTTGAAACTAAAAACACGTTTGGATTGTCAAAAATACTTGTTTGATAACCCAAAAGCGAAATCTACTGAGGTGAGAAATCATAACGAAAACACTGGGTTGAAACTGGAGGAAAATATGAAGAAAAGAGATTCTGCAAGTACATCAGATGTGAAACACGAGTCGGCTATCATTAACGTAAATGTTCATCAGCATGCGATTAATAAGGTAAGCTATATCTTCACATCCATTAACCAGTCTGTTACTATAAGTCATGTAGTCGTACAATTGCCACAGATGTCATGGACACTTTCAGAACAATTTTGCTCTCTCTGCCAATAACATATTATCTGTGACAGCTATAGCTAGGCGTCATCACAAATAAATAGTGGAGGGGATTAGGCAAACTGGCATCAGCCAAGTTGAGGTGCTGAAACTAATTCTAATTATTATTTTTTTTTAATTGTTCAAAGGCAAGTTTTGCATGTTCACAGTCATCTGTTCAGCAGCAGAATAACTACAACAAGCACATCACCGATAAATTGGAGGTATGTTGTGAAAGCTTCGATTATATCTGTGAAGATTTCATAAAAATGATTGCCGATTGATACCTTGATATCTGGTACATGTATTTTATGAGTTAAAAAGTTTGTAGTTCATGTGTTATTCTTATGCCGTGAGAGGGGGCAGGGGGCATCCGCGCCGTTGGCTAGGAGGTGCTAAAAGTATTCAAATGATTTGTTAGATTATATGTTAAACTCGTGTTGTATTTTGCAGGCCTTAGCGCTCACATTCAAAACGACAAAAGACCATTGGAGAGCAATGGGTTATCAGCGTGCTGTATCGGCTTTAAAAAACCATGAAAAGGAAGTCACGACTTGGGAAGTAAGGTTCATAGCACTGCTCAGCTTTCATCAGCTGCTCAAAAACTGATCTGAGGCACCGTTTAATCTACTGGTTTAATTCTTGGTAAGGAAGCAAGGGCCCTATCAGGGGTTGGCGAGCGTCTGGCTGACAAAGTGTGGGAAATCATCGAATCTGGGCGCCTGAGAAAAATGGACGAAATCTGTGGCAGCGAGAAATCGGAGGCTCTAAATCTGTTTATGAACATCTGGGGAGTTGGGCCCAACACGGCTCAACTATTTGTGCAACTTGTGAGTTTGATACCTGGAACAGTGTGGCCTGTACTTGCTATTTTTTTTTAATGATTGATGGTTTTTGGATTTTTTATTTTTATTTAATCTTAGGATATTAATTAAAATGTTAAGTAATTGAATATCTGTTTGATGATTCCAGGGATTTCGTACGCTGGAAGACGTGGAAGCTAAAGCTGATCTTAATAGACAGCAGCGAATTGGTCTGAAGCACTATTGGGACATTCTTGATAGAATGCCTCGAGAGGAAGCATCAGAAATCGAAAACAAGGTGGGATTTAAAACGTTAATTTCTTACGCTACCTTTGAAGTTAAAGTTAATCTGTTATTTTTATGCATTCTAGGTGAAGGAAGCTGCTCTGAGCATTCAAGCAGGTCTGGAAGTAATGGCTTGTGGGTCATATAGACGTGGTAACCCAACATGCGGTGACGTCGATGTCCTCATAACACATCCTGATGGAAAATCACATGCTAATCTTCTGCCTCAACTTTTGGCCAATTTACACCAAACAGGTAATTTTTGCAGAATCATATAGTATGGTATGTGTTGGTATATTCTAATTTTTAGATTTTGATTTTTTTATAAATTTGCACGACACATCACGTTCGTAGCTCTAATACCCATTTAATTTATTGGGCCACCAATGTTATTTCCTAAACTTTGAAACACTTTACACATTAAACTTTTTCCATTTTTTTTTGTTTAAATCGTAATATTTATTAATTTTCATAGCTATTTCATAATTTTGTAAGCTGTGTGATTTTTAAGTTTAATTTTTTTTTTCCAGGATTCTTAACTGATGATCTAGTTGCCCACGAGAAAAGCAAGTATCTCGGAGTCTGCAAACTACCGGGAGTAGCTTCCAAGGTGGGAATCCATGATATCCTTAGAATGTACAAAACTCACATTGGAATTATACGCATGAATACATAACATGTAGAATGCACGCATTCTAAATGGTGTTTATATCGTTTAATTTAATAGCATCGTCGCTTGGACATCATCATAGTGCCATATCCAGAGTTTGCTTGCTCCTTGCTCTACTTCACTGGATCAGCCCACTTTAACCGGTCAATGCGTCTCCTAGCCCGCAAGATGGGAATGACACTCTCGGAGCACTCGTTGAATGCAGGCGTTGTCCGAAGGGTGAGTATTTGGCACATCACATTCGTAATTTTACTTTCCACTACTTCAGTTTTTATTGTTTTGACAGTTCAGCCACTTGTTATAGCTCCACATTTTTTTCTTAATATGGTGTTGGGCCACTTTTTGCTTTCAATACAATCTGCAATTATTGAAATATTGCCTCTCTTTCTATGTCACAAATTACCAAAAGTTCAAATCCAAACACTTATCCCAACTACTAGGTGGGCCGAGTGTCACCCGCAAATACGTTTGTGCCCTCTTTATGACTACGTCTTCTTCAGTCCCGTCCCCTTCAAAGAACAACCACATGTGCACTGCTGTCAGCGTCTGCAAACATGTTGGCATTCCAAACATCTCCCTTGCCTGAAAACTATATATATATATGCCTTCTTGCTTGATCACGGTTTTATTATAGGGCCAGGAGAGAATCTGCAATGGGACCCCACTTCCCACTCCGACTGAGGAATCCGTTTTCGAACACTTGGGAATTCCATACAAGCTTCCTGAAGAAAGAAATCACTGACAAGCAGTCCGTTCTGCAGGACAGAAAATGGATGTTGACATTGCTCCCACATTACCTTGCGGAAATTGTAACCATGGGAGTACCACTTGACAGGTAACCATCTGTGTAGTACGTATATTAATTCAGTGGGACTGTGGGACCACCAAAGAATCAATTTAGTATACAATCATTGGATTACTAATACTTTATGATTTAGAAACTTTATTGTTATATGGTGTTGGAAAGAGATATTATTTACACATAGCTTATTTTTACCAATTTTGAAAGTTTGTCGATATGAAATATCAACTTGAAATCAATACATTATACAGTTGTTTGCAATAAATTGTTTAATGGGGTTTCAAACCCTATCCTTTTCAATGGGTAAATTTGCAACGACACTCACAGCCAAACAAAAAGAGATTAATTAAAAATAATTTTTTTTTAAAATGGCTTGATAAATCAACTAGGTCTTTCACTTGTCGTTTTTTACTTAAAAATAGTAGATTTTTTTAATTTAAATTATTATTTGAATTTTGGCACTCACAACTTGCCTATCTCATGCTGCCATCTACTGGCAGTATGTACAGAATAACGGACATTTTTCAAACTTGTTTATAAATTTTAAAAAATCTACTATTTTAAAGTGAAAAACGACAAGCGAATGACCTTGCTGATTTATCAAGCTGCGAGAAACTAATTTCAGTGATTGACCTTTCCACGGTTTCTTAAGCCAGGTCATTCAAAGGTCGTGTAGCACTACACACGGTGAGTACAACCCCAAACTATACCTACCGTCCTCGCTTCCTAGAGCGATCCTTAGGTCTGTTGATAATCCAAGGAGGCTCTCCGAGCCAGCGTTTCTGATCCTTCCCTATTCCTCGAGATGTAAATCCTGTAATCACGAAAATCCGCAAACACCCTGCTCAACCTGACCCAAAGTATCCACAGACAGCTTGCTGGATTACATAAGAAGTTTAATACGAAGTATAGGTGGCAGATTAGCTGACCAAACATGGATATTCGCTACAATGCGAATGTTAGGCAAATCAATGTCATTGAGTATTGATTAGTAGTTAGGAATTAGTTTACATATTCGTGTGGCTGAATCCCAGGTACACTGGGTGACCACAGTCCCTAATCATTAGTTAACTAATCTACACAGGAGAAGCTCTCCTGTTGCAATCCTAACTCCCTAAAGACCAACTAATCAACTCCCTGATCTTGCTCTGAGCATCGCTTTAAATATCCTCATGTTTGCCAACCTTGATTGGTAAATTGACCAATCAAAACCCCATTTGCATATTGCCCATTAGTGGTGCAATCACTATGGTATGCTACGTATGTTGAGTCCTTCCTAGCTGAGGTTTGGCAAACATGACAATAAATCAAAATGCACGATGTGGAGGAGGTGTTAGGTGCAGACGTGAAAGCCACTTGACCAATTAGCATATGCAGATGAATACTTGAAATAGCATGCATATTTGAATTGGTATAATTGCAAGAGTTTATTCGAATCGTTACAAAAGCCCCCCAAAATTCCGAACCAGACACTGGCGGTACAAAATTTGAATAAAAGTAACGATAAAGCTGTCATTGATGCACCAAACACACGGCAACCTAAGGTCAAGAAATAGAAGACCACCAAAACCGAAAAGAACCTCCAAAGGCAAGACCATGGGGGCCAGGGCACAGGTTGTTAAACAGCCTGTAGACAAGGGAAATCACATGTGTTTACGAAAAATGTTTTAATGGCCGAAGGCGTGAACAAAGTCCCAAGGGGATGCAAGCAGCACGATGCTAAGACACGAATGGTCCTGGTTAACACATACTTTGAGAGGTTATTGGAAATTTAAGTCCCCTCGGAGGAGTTTTGGATCCTCGTGTTTTACTTAAAAAGTAACGGTAAAAACATAATAAAGATAATATAACTTTATTTTCTAATGCTCAAAAGAGTAATACAGTTTAACAGTAAACCCAACAACAATAATAGATTTCGTATAATGAGAAGATATTCAAGAATACAACAATAAGAATAATTAAAATAAACCATATCCGATAAAAGCCAATAATACCAAGTTCGTACGTGCTAAGCCCATGTCCCACTATGCCCGTACTGCAAAGTCAATGTCTCGGTGGAGGGAAATAATTCTCTCCTAACTCGCTAATTTCCCCCAAAATAACAACATTAAATCAGCATTATGATCACCATCCTGACACTGGTCCTGTCTCCGGGAATCTGCTCTCCGGCGATCTGATTTCCCTCAAAAATCACTTCTCTATTTATGTGTCTATTCTTGTCCCTCTCCATTCCGTAATGTAAACATGATTCATCGCTTAAACTCCATCCCAAGATGAGTTAACTGCTATCTAGGTCAAATAGGTGGAATGTTCCCAATAGCTAATCAAAATATTTCTTCCTTACATTCTTAGGTCTCATGAAAAAGCACAATAGACGCCCTGCACTTTTAATGAACACTTTAATGTTTGTTTCATTCACTGATGCCTTCAGGATCACAAGATATCTTGAAATTAGTTGTTTTCCCTGCGTTGCACTTTCTGCTCTCTAGATGGCGCTGCCTTCCCAGGCACGCTTAGCAACCGTGATCTAACGTTGTCATGACGATGACATCACTACCATTCGGTCATGACGATGTCATGATGAAGTCATTTGTCCTCGTTTACTATTTCATGTTGTCATGGTTTCTTCGGGTCAATGGCCGCTAGAAAACACCAATGTTTGTGTTCCTGGTTCCAGGGGGATTCCGGAAACCGGGAAAATACGGGGGCCATGTTTTAATATCCGCTTCATGTTTACTATGTTTCATGAAGTTCACTGACATGGCTAATTGTCAGCCATATTGTTTTTACTGCTGCTTCGGTGAAGTTCGATGTTTAAACTGTTCGGCCTTTGTTAAGTGTGATCCCTTGTGCGGTCTTTGGTCTTGTTTTCTCCACTTGTTACCACCATGGGTAATACCTGCACCGATGATGACTTTGCGTCAATGATGGACCTGTTTGACCTCCATGTGTTTGGGGTCCTTGAACTCTGCCAGCTGGACTGCTGCATGCTGCTCTCAGTAGCTGGTCATCCATCTGTGTCGCTGACCATGAACTTTCGAGGGGTTCCTTCCTTCGGCTTCTGGGACTACATAGGCCCACTGATGGCTGCATCTCTCAAACTGCGAGCCCTCTCGGACCTGAGACGGTGGCCACGGCATTTGCAGAATTCCTACTCATGTTTTTCTACACTGGACACTTGGACCCTTCAAATCCTGGATCGGTTGCCGGCACGGAGCCATGGCCCTTGTAAAGGGTCACCACCCCTCTTCTACACTGCTGCATTTATTGGAGTATATAGGACTATAAGGGACTATATATTGGAATATATTAATTGGACATATTTATCGGACTCATTCCTTGGACTTTTACGTAATCAGTTTCCTGATCATCACATAGCTCCCTCTTTAAAAGAAAAGCACTGGTGTGACTATGCCCTGTTTTATTAAAGGATCCCCTTCTTGGACATGGACATTTCGGGCAACATGCTCGAACTTACAAAAGGTTACAAAAACTAGAATAAGAAAACATGATAGTAAAATACCAATAGTGAAATATGTTAGTAAATATTACAGAATTTCCAATAAAATAAATGTTAAAATGCTAGAATATGATTATTATACTGTTACTATGATTACACATTCTATGTTACTTTATATGAATATATAGTTTTATTTATTTATTTATTACTTGAAAACACTCAAAGAGTACAAAACGATAAAAAAAAAATTGTCGGGACGCAACACATCATATAGTTTACACCAAAATTTATGAACAGCTTGTGATGTCCTGTGCGAGAAAACTACGCCCTAAGAAATGCTGTGGTCCCGACGGTATTTTCCCCCTTATTCTTAAAGGCTGCCTTCCACTATTACTGAGACCATTAACTTACATTTTTAACTTGTCATTATACTCTGGCAAATACCCAACACGCTGGAAATCTTGTATAGTTACTCCTATTTTTAAATCAGGCTCTCGTTTGGAGATTGGAAACTATCGCCCTATCTCCAATCTATGTAGTACTTCTAAACTTAACGAATACGTTATCCTTGATCGGATGGCATCTTGGTCCACATCCTTTATCTGCGACAATCAATTCGGTTTCACCAAGGGTAAATCAGTAGTTACTAATCTTCTTACTCTACTTTGTTCAGTTTCCCCTGTGTTTCTCTCTAGAGGCCAGTTTGACATTATCTACCTTGACTTTTCTAAAGCATTTGACTTGATTCACTATGAGCTATTGATCAAAAAACTTAAACATTATGGCCTGACTGACCGTTTTTCTGATTGGTTTTTATCCTATCTCTCTGGTCGTTCAAATGTCGCCTCGTGTAACGGTGTTTCCTCTGAATCCTTTTTCACCACGTATTCAGGAGTTTCTCAGGGATCAGTTCTAGGTCCTTTCTTATTTAAAATCTTTGTTAATGACCTAAACTATCTTGTCTCTTCTTTACTATGTCTGCTTTTTGCCGATGACTTAAAAATTGGGCATGAAATATCCTCTCTGGATGACTGCTCTGCCTTGCAGCATACCCTAAATTCTATTTCCACCTGGACCAAGAAAAATTTCATGCGATTAAACATTGAGAAATCTACTGTGGTTTCCTATGCTTGCAAAACCAATTGGCTCCACTACAATTATATAATCGATGGGACAATCCTCCCCCGTTCCCACATCCATCGGGATCTTGGGGTTGTTTTCGATTCACATTTATTATTCCGACCTCATGTGGATTACATTTTGACAACCTGTAATCGCTACCTAGGCCTAATTATTCGTTTATTATATGCATTCTCTTCTTTTGATCCTATCTGTTTGCTCTTCCGTTCTTTGATTCTCTCTCGTATTGTCTTTGCCTGTTCAGTTTGGTCTGGCTGTTCTGAGTATCTTTTATCTAGGCTGGAAGGTATTCAGCGGCGTTTTGTTTTCTTTCAATATAATAGATTCTATAGTAATTTTCCCCATCCATACTCCTATGACTCAGCCATGGCAGTTTTAGGTTAAATTAGTATTCACAAGCTGCTTAACCAAAAAGATTTTCTTCTTCTTTACCGTCTATTAAATAACAATATTTCATCCTTATTTCTACTTTCTAGAATCCGCTTTAGAGTACCTCTAAACACCAGATTAAAATATTCATTCGATAAATGCGTATATGAATGTCCCATTACAAGAATAACAAACTCTTTTAATTCTTCATGCTTATCTCATTTAGAAATAACCATTATAAATTTAGTCGACTTGAAATCAATTTTACATTATTGTGATTTTATTCCATTTTATTGTAATGTACTTATAAATATAAACGATCCGGTGTCTCCCCTTGTAGGCTCACGCTGTTGGGTGGCACCATCCCAAAAGATGTGGAAATAAACAACAATTATTATAATATATATCAAAAATGACATCAAATTCACTGGTTAAAAATATAATGAATCAAATAGACTCAATTATTTACTTTTTAAAAAAAATTTTCCAATGACTACAACCTCTAACACAGGAATAATTTGAACCTTGAAATAAACTCTTACGCATATAAAGTGGAAGTTTATTCCACTCAGGGTAGACCCGATTGGGAAAACATCTATCTAAAAATTTACTAGTAATCATGGGATAGAACAACTATAAATGTGTAGAACGTCTTGCATCCTCCTGATTCTTTAAATGACCTTTTATCCAATAAAAAGGGTGAGAGGAATGTTTAAGTGCATCACCCAATGCAGCCAGATCTGTAAACGCAATAAACTTTGAAAAAGATAATGTTTTGTTTTACATATGCCTATTATTGTTGTCATTTGAGGAAGCCGAAAAGCCGTACAAAGAGCCCTGTTATAAGCCATTTTAACCTGAATTGCACGACTAGTTAAACAAGTAAATAAAACTCCATAATGTTTTTCATGACGTTTTCCAATTATTACTTCCAAAGGTCCAAAGTAATCCATTCCAGTATATGTGAATGCTCTTTCATACACTGCTAACCGGCAATAGGGAAGTTGTCCCATTTCAGGTGGTTGAGGCATTGCTCTTTGATTTTTGCACGCTTGACATGAATTCCAAGCACTTCGTGCAGCAACTCTTACAGAAAGTATCCAATACCTTTGACGTAGTTCGTTAACGACAGTTTCTTGACCATTATGTCCAACCTTTTCATGATGATATTTTATAAGAAGCTTGGTAGCATGATGTTTAGGATCGAGAATTACTGGATTTCTTAGCTCCTCGCTGATACCTATTGCATGTTTCAATTGTCCTTTCACTCTCATAACTCTATCTGATCCCAGAACAGGAGACAACTGATAAAGTCGACTAGTCTTGGGTACTGTTTTTCCATCTTTAAGAAGTTTTAGCTCTTCTGCAAAACAATCCATCTGTTTCTTTATCCATCACAGTCTTTCAACTTCATATTCTTGTACATCCAATTCTCCAACTGTCATCTGCTGCTTTCGATATCTTCGAATAAACCTCATCGCCCATCCAGTAGTTCGTAAAAGCTTGATCAATAACTGGGAAACGTTCCGCATCCGGCAAAGAAGATGGTTCTTTTACTAATGAATGGAGGCCCTTTCCACCATCGATTATTTTCAGACATATATGTAAGCGATAAATTTCTTGTCGCATCATCAGCAACATTCTCTTTCGTCGGCACCCAATGCCAATCGCAAACATCAGTCAGCTCAGTAATTTCTTCAACTCTATGAGCCACAAACATTTTGTAATTCCGTGCATCAGAGCGAATCCAGCAAAGTACAGTTTTCGAATCTGTCCAGAAGTTGTAATCATTTAGTTTTATGTCCAATTCTTCTTGTATGACGTGGGCCATACGACTACCCATGACTGCAGCTTGTAATTCCAGACGTGGGATCGACATCGGCTTTAAAAGGTGCCACATGGGATTTAGCCATTACAAAGGCACTGTAAATCACTTCGTCTGTTATAAAACACAAATGAGCTACTGCTGCGAAGGCATTTTCACTAGCATCACAAAACACGTGTAACTGAATGGATTTCCATCCTAAGTTATGCTTACAGTAGCATCTTGGAATCCTCACTCTTTTGGTTCTTCCAGTTGTGATATCCAAACTTTCCATTTTACATAAAGATCTTCAGTAAGTTCATCATCCCATCCGATGTCAGTTCTCCAAATATCTTGCATCAAAATCTTGGCCTTCACTGTAAGATGCGTTAAAAATCCAATAGGGTCGAAGACCGACATGACGATACTTAAAACTTGCCGCTTAGTTGGTCGTCTACTTCCATTTAAAATAGCACTTTCTATCTTGTGGAACTTCAATTTAAATCTAAATTCGTCACCGGTGGTATCCCAATGAAGTCCAAGAACCCTTTCTGTCTGAACCTCTGTTTGTGGGGCCAAATCCTTTATGCTTCCAGACTGTAAATCCGAAGGTAATTGTTCCAAAAACTCCTTAGAACTACAGATGAAACCACATATTTGAAATCCTCCTTGTTCATGAATAGCAATAACATCTTTGATCAATTTGATGCTATCTTCTATTGTATCCGCTCCATACAGATACTCATCAACATAATGACATTCAAGTATGGCTCTAACAGCTCCGGGAAATTCATCGTTGAATCTTCTAACATTCTTGTTCTTTATAAACTGTGCACAACTTGGTGAACAGGTAGCGCCAAAGGTCATGACGTTCATTTGATAAAAATCGGGTGGTGAATTTCTTTCCATACCACGAAACAAAAATCTCTGCGCTGACTGATCCTCTTTGCGAATCCGCACTTGACAAAACATCTCCTTGATGTCTCCACTGAAGCCAATTTGTCTTTGACGAAACTTCAATAGAACACTTAATAATGGACTCACTAAGTCAGGTCCGACAAGTAGAGCATCATTCAAACTCATTCCATGACTTCTAGCTGCGGCATCAAAAACTATTCTTAATTTGCCAGGCTTGTTCGGATTCACCACTCCAAAATGAGGAAGATACCAAGTTTTTCCATCTTCAACCATTGCTTCTTCAGGACTTAATTTTCTAGCCTATCCTTTCTTGACATATTCCTCAATCTTGTTACCATATTGCTTACCATATTGTTACTGTACGTAAATCCGTAAATTTTAATTTACTTAAATCCATGTTAAAGTTGAGATGTTCCAATGGGTTCAAAGTTTTTTCAAGCTTTAATTATGTCACTGACCAAATCAACAACATTTTTTCCTGAAATAGATGTTTCTTTGAGGACAAGTTTCCAATCTTTATCCCACGTAATTACATCATTGTTAATTTTTAGAGCATTGACGATTCTTCTTGCTTTTGCTTGTAGTGGTACAGGCATCCCTTCGATGATAGATTGACCCATCTTTTCAATTTTATCCCAAGGCAAAATTGATGTATCAGATGACTGTGGATCATTGACTTCCTCTATAATAGGTGTAGGCTTAACCAACTGGTTTTGGAATGTTAGCTGGCATTGCAAAACTTGGGTGTACATTTTCAATTTTTTATTTTCACTAAGTTTTTTTGTTCTCTAATATATCAGACATCTCTGCATCAAGTTCATCTATCAAACGACATGTGAGGGCTTTTTTAGATGTTTCATATGCTGAAGGATTAAATATTGGCACCATACTGACACGACTGTTGTTACTGCTGCTACTGCTAGGCACAAGCATCATTTTTCGTATGTGTGTCATTATTAAACGAGTGAGCCTACAATGCCTGAATATACTGGTGCTCAGACAGATAACAGAGTCCGATAAACCCACTAGTTTGCATCATGATCTTCCATTTTGTTTTTAATGCTAACTTCATTTTGGCCATCTGACGTAGCTGCTTCTTATATCTGTCCAGTTTCTTAATTTCACTCTTTGTTGTCGGCAAATTACCTTTCAGCAAGTTGTAGAAACACTTTGAAAGAACTTTAACAACTGAGTCATCTGTATCTTGAAGAATTTTTCTTTTCCTGAAAGTGGTTTTGGATTTCATCAGC
Organism: Julus scanicus; assembly: GCA_034698625.1. Taxonomy (NCBI): domain Eukaryota; kingdom Metazoa; phylum Arthropoda; class Diplopoda; order Julida; family Julidae; genus Julus; species Julus scanicus. Next base: position 12,884 of record JAQGBW010003458.1, read on the forward strand.
TTCTTCAATAAAGGAGTGCTCTTTATCAGGTACTTGGAATACATCCTGCTCAGTCAAAAATGCTGCTCTAAAAACTTTAGTAAAGTTTACTCTTAATTTATGCAATATGACAGTGGAATTATTGCTCCTTGATATTAGAACAAAGCCAAAATCAACTGAAACAAGTAACAGTGCATACAATGCAATCACACTTAAAATAACGCTGATTTTCTTTCTACTATGTGCATGTGACAAAGGTATTTCAACAAGTTATGGATCAGTTATGCTAAGGGATGCAGACATAGCACTTTTCACCTTGCAAAACCCCTTCCTGCATCCACAACTGTTCTGGTGTTCTTTGCTTCAAATCAATTACTAAATAGCTATGTGGCTCAAGTGTAGCATCATGGTGTGCTGCACCTCAGCATTTTAAATTTTCAGTGTATAACTGGCGGCCTAAGGCCATAATTTGTAAAGGATTTCTTGGATTTTTAAACAAAACTGTGAGACCTTGACTGGCGAAATAGCCAGAGTCTCAATCTCGAATAATCGGGGTCAACTTCTAATACATTTAATTCAACCAACCGTAAAATAACATGACCTCAAAGATACAATTAAAATACTTTCAATATTTTCTTATAAAATGAAATCTTTTAATTGTTGGGCAACATTCCCAGGGATTAGCTACCCCATGAAGCAATGTTCTAAACTTCACCTTTGCCCTTGTAATTAACGCCGTAGAGTAATTACTCAATTAAGATTATAATTATACAATTAAGATAAAATTAACCGAATTAATTCTTTCGGGCTAATAAAGTAATTAGTCACAATTTGTAAACCAAATTCCAAATTTTATTGAATAATTGGGATGGTCAAAATTCCTTTTTTTTCCTATTTAAGTTTTCTCTCTCTCTCTTTGGAGGTTGTCTGAATGTAGCACTCATGTCGATAAGGTCGGGCTCTGACTCTTGTCTGGATATATCTCTACTGCACACTGTCTTCTGGGGTCACTATGAAGCCTAGTTCCAGTTCATCGAAAGTATTAAAATGTGCACACTATTATGTAAGCTGTTAAAGAGTTTGTTCATTAGGTAGAAGATGGTTTATTCCGTGGTCTTCTAAATCACCGCTTTTTTCCACCGGGTCACCAGTCAACGTTTGTGTTCGCGTGCTGGCTGCCTGCTGTGTCGTGGGTCTTCGCTGAGACCGGCTTCGTAAGCCAGTGAACTCTTCCTACCATGCTAAACTCCTGTCTATGGTAGTTTTCTACACTGAATTGCCGACCGTATCTGCACGGTCCCGACTTCGCTTGATTGCAACCATCGGAACTTGTTTGATGGGATGCACCCCTCGGGTCTCCGGGCAACTCTCTGCGTACCTTGGCCTATACTCTTCGACGCTTGGGCCTTGTGCAGTTTTGCAGCAAATTTTAATTTGCAGTTCACTTCCCAATTTCCACATCAGGATCATCGCCTAACACAGCTCGAGACAAGCTCAGTTATCCTACGGACAGACATTGTCTCTGCTTCTTTTCTGTAGTCCATGTCTCGCGCTGGTGAGCCTTCGTGACGAACTCTTTTCGTTATTGGTGACCAGGTGTTTTGTAAGCCATTCGAAATTATTGTTTGCCGAATTGTATGGGGTTTTCCATGCTTGTATCTGAATGGGACTGGGGTTTTGTTGATTCTATTGTTTTGCATCTGTCTTGTTTTTCCCCCGGAATCTCATGTAACCTGCCTCTTTTAGTGGTAGTATAGAAAATCAAATAACTTTCATGCTAATGCTCTCGCTTACATATTTTCTGTCTGTCACTTTTCCACACAGCTTAACAACCGAGTATAAGGTTCTCTCACCTGCAAAGCTCAACTAACGGTTTCGGGTTTTCAGGTCTCACAAAAACCATATAATGAACATTTAAGCTTATAGTTCGGCTTTCTTTTCCTTTAGAAAAAATATTTTAAAAGATTTAAATTATGCTCAGGTTTTTATAGTAAGATCCCTTCGTGAATAAATTTGTAATTTTTTTATTCTTCAGACATAAATCATCTACATAAGTAAATTATTTTGAGAAGGATCATACATTTCAGATATATCCTCAGGCAATCCTGGTATAATTTCTATTTGAGGAATAATTATTTTAGACATTTCATCATATGCATTTTGATATCTTATAACACCTAACAATGTACATGGGTGGCAGTGAAATTGTTTCCTTGTTTTGTTTCAAAAGGTTTTGAACAAAGAAAGTCTTACCACTCTGTGTAGCTCCTCAGACCAAGCATGAATCAAATTCAAATGCCATATTGATGCCTGGTTGTGGATCTACAGACAACTAATTTTTAACTGTTGATGATAACTGCAGAATTTCCCTTTATATAAAGAAATAAATAAAATAAAAAAATCAGTAAAAAATAATAATGAAAACATGTCTGTGGTTTATACATTTATTTTTACCATATACATAATACAAATTCTCAAAAACTTTCACCATTAATATGCAAATAAAAAATTATAAATAAATTAAAGTACATACTTAAAAGTGCAATAGAAGTGTACTAAAGGCTAAACATGTAACTTTATCTTAGTCAGCATAGCCTCAAACATAATAATGCATGCTAACATATTAACAGGACATTTTGCATCTATTTCCTTTTGAGAAACACGCTTATGCATATATTTAACTTTTAAAGGATTTGGTAGAGCATCCATTAGCATGTATGCCATATTAATCCACTGCTGCAACATCATAGATGAATAAATCATGTGGAAGGCATTAGTTAAAGCTGTCACCATAAATAAACTTTTAGGCTTTGTACTACAGCAAAAATTATGATCTCGTTGAGAACACCGATCATGCTGGCATCCATAGCACAACTGTTTCATTAAATCTTCTTTTAAGGTCAGCATTAATGTAATCGATGAAATTTTAAATAGTCTTTTAAGATGTTGTCCACGAAAAACATCAGGATCTAGTTTTTACTAGTCAATGTTCTTTTCTTCTTGTTCTTCTTGTTCTTCTATCTCAGAAGCTTCTTCTTGGCTGCTTAATTCTAGTCGTCTTCTGATGCCTGGTTCACAATGCACCGCCCAACGTCTTCCGTCTGGCGTAGCGGAGCTTAATTTTTTGCAGAAAAACGTCACATGTTTTGACGGCGGTTGAAGTGTGGTTCACAATGGACCAACCGACGTCTAAACGTCCAAACGCCTACTAGGTGAAGCGCCGTCAGATTAGTCATAGCCCCTAAAATATTTTCTGTCGCTAGGTGGAGCTACTTGCAAATCTGCACAATGGCGCATGCGCCATCTATCACGTAGTACAAATTTATAATTGGTTGACCGTCAAAGACGTCCAAGTTTAAATCATTTCAAACTTTTTCGACGTCTTTTGAAC
>JAQGBW010003459.1:0-16253 GCA_034698625.1 Julus scanicus
TCCTCGGGTTAGTTTCTGTTCTTTGAGATTTGGCCCAAATAAGCGGCTGCCCCAATTAACCGGTAGCCCAATTAAGCGGAATCGTCTGTATTGTAATCCTCTCTGAACTTTCATTCGCTCGCTGGTATTGAAAAAGTTTATCCTGTTGTTTTCGAGCTTTTATCATACTAAAGGCGCTGAAGATTTCTTGTTTACAAGTTTTTTAAGCCGGTCTTATATTGTATAATGGAAAAAAAAGGAAGCTTGGGGCTACGATGGATCTATCAGAGTTATAGATCCATAGTCATGTCGTTGACTGATGGGTTATGTTCAGTGTATCGAATCCTGACCGTTTTTGATGGGGTCTAAAAATCAATACTCGGATATTCAACCCGGTATATTTTCACGAAGAAGCACTATGCGATGCCTCGCGTCAAGTTCATAGCGGCTCACCATTGTGACAAAAATCCTTCAGAATGTAAAAAAACACTATATTGCATTTGTAAGACAACATATAAAGAAACTTCAGAAATGCACACCATGTCGTAGTCGTGCACTCCGAGCGAATAACAAATGCGGTGCTGCGGGCATCTTTTTCCAACTCCCGATCACATTGCGAAAAAAACAGGCTTATTTTTTAAAAATATGCAACTCATCTTACATATAAGTATTTTTATTTTCTTTCAGCATTTCTAATAACGAGTACATGATAAAAGCAATGTTTTCCGCATTCGGCGTATCGCATTTCCTATACGGCATACTCCGCGATATCGTACGCACTAAATGTAAAATTTAATGATTTTTTGTGGTCATGAAGATGAATATCCCAGCAGAAAATCTACTGCACTTTATTCAAATAAACTGAAGTTTTTTTTATGAAGTAAGACCTACGTTTGAATACAGCGCAGTTAATGCCGAATTCAAAACTGCAAATAAATTGTAATCCCGACAGCAATTTTTTTACGGCAGAATTGTATTTATTCATAAAAATTTCAACTTTTTGTTTCATTTAACCATAAAATTTCTGCAGTTAAAGTACAGGTTTGCAGTAAACGCGCACTTCATAACTGCAGTTTTATTGCAGAACCGCAATTTTGAAAAACCTGCAATTTTAGGGTAGAATATTTTCTGTCGAATACAAGACCTAATCATTTGAAACTTTCATTCCATATCAAGTTGTCTCGTCCAAATAGGATTTGGATTCCGCTTTGACGAGTTGTAGAAAAGAGAGATTTGTTACTTTATCTTCGCGAAATAAGTCCACAAATACTAACGTTACGTATTCCAACCCCGAGAGTATTTTTTGCACTTCACAACAAAACATCGAGGAGCAGTATTAGTATTTATGATTTTTGAAGAAATCTTATCAACCCGCAGAGGTTTAAGTCAAAGATTACATCTTAAGAAACATTAACGTATGACATTAAATTATACTTAGGAGTTTTTCATACTTATGAGCCATTGTGGATTCACCAGGTACTTACGTATTCAGACATGCATGGCTTAATCTTTGAGACACTAGTACAAACATGACTTCTGACAGGATCTACCAGGTATCAATGTCAGCATTTTAAAATATATGTTGCTGGCGCAAAGACCGTGCAATCCGCTATCAGTTATCTATAGTTGCAACAAAGCGATGTATGTCTAAGTACATACTTTTTCAAATTGAATATGCTCTATATAGAAAAAAAGTCTGCATTTGGATAAGTGGACTTGTGCTACTAAAATCGATTTTCCAGGAAATGTTTTCTTACCTGTTTTTTTTTTCTCAAAAGTTATAAAATGTCAATACAAGGTTGTACTTACAACAAAAATTGTGTAGATGCACATATACAGCTTGTGACCCAATTTTCAGAAATGAGCTATAAAAACAAGAAATTATTTCTTAAATTGATAAAACTAAAAACAAAATTTTAAATAAATAATTAAATATATTATTATCCAACTTAAATTTAGTCTTTAATAATTTTTTGAATGTTGTCGAAAACTGCCAAATAACGCTTTGGGCCTGCATCCAGTATACAGGCCGTATGTTAGCCCGGTAATATTAAAGTTAGCAGACATAGAATAAGGAAATTATAATTAAATATTTCAGGTTGAAGTCCTTGTGGTTTTAATTTACTCCACACCCTGAAATGGTTTACGAAGTCAAAAGCTTTCACTATAAGTCCGATGAGCTTTTTCCGGGTTTGGAGTGGTCAAGTCTGCTTAAGGAGTTTAGCATTAAAAAAATTGTTTTAAGTCTCTTTATTTTGTTGAGATGCACAAGTCGCATATCGCACCGCCCCGGCCAACATGGCAGCACCGGGCCCTTATCGTACAACTGGTACTCTAGTTCGCTCGGAAATAACTTAAAATGTGTCCGAAGCTCGAAAAACTGGGAACAAGTGGCGCCATATGTAGTTTAATAAAATCGTCTGCCGGTGACACAAGTTTGCGTAACGATGACAGCAAAGTCGTTATCTCCGGCAATCAGTAAAAATGAGGGTTTTGTTTATACCATTTAATGGCCATGCTTCATGAGGTGATGGAAACGTGCTTTATCGCCTAACTCACTGTCTTTTTTCTTCTTCTCCTTCTAGGAACGAGCAAATTTTGTCGTCCCCTGGATTATTGGTTTTATCACATTCATAGCCCTAGAGGCTGTTTGCATCGTCTACTCTAACATCCTACGTGAACACGTTAACAAGGTTAGAAAGTCATTCAATATGAATGGAAATTGGCACTGGAGCAATGGTCTTTATCCCTCACGCCTGCTTGCCCATCCTTATTTGCAGCCAACTCGTTAACTACACCTCAGATATTCCCATTTCCGCAATTCGAGACTCCGTTCTGACATTCGCTAACAGAATCTCGCATTGTTTTTCGAAACGAGGAGAAATAATGATCCGGTCGCATTTTGTTTTTTTTCCTCCATCTCTCTCAAAATGCACCAACAAAAAGAAAAACATGTTATTCTTTTGGTCCACCGACTGAAAAATCGCTAAGGATCCAGCGATCGCATCGCTTAATCCAGTCAAGTACGAAACTTTGCGAAAGACGAAGATGAACGGATAACGTATCCGTCAGAAATGGTCTTAGTAATTTTTTTCTTTTACAGAAGATCTTTAATTAGACACTTCTGAGATACGACATCTTCCTGATTAGAAAAAGTTCTGTTTAGTCGCGATGATGCGAACGTGTCGATATTCGAAATAATCTCGCCCTCACTTATTACGCGATCGGTACGGGTTGATATGCGATGCACAACAAGAAAGCGGATACTGTCTTGCAATTGGACTTGTAAAGAACAAAATTAACTGAATATCTGAAAATATGGGCCATGTTGGAATAATTATCGGCTTTTGGGAAGCGATAGATTGCGAAGATTACCGGCATGCATTGAAGAAGTAGACTGCAGTATTATTTATCAGATACAATGTGCTAAAAATGAGTTGCACCCTCATAATTTGGAAAGTAGGAGAAGGTAAAACCCCTTATCCACTTTTTGTTTCTCTGGCAGCACTGTAGCCAGACTTTACAGCACAGGATACCCCCATCTCTGAGGGCAAATCTGTAGCAATCGAATGCCTTCATCAGATACCAAAGTTGCTCGCTTCATTGTACTCTGGTTTCATCTTTTAGAAACTAAGAGATTAGGGGAAAATCCCAACTCAACTTTTGGAAACTACTTTCCAAAACTGAAAATGCTTTAGTGCAATGAAGCGAGTAACAAGGCATCCGGTGAAGCAATGAGATTGCTGAAACATTTTTCCACTAAAGCGGTGGCAAAATCCGCTTGTACTATGTATGCCGGTCACATTTACAGAATATCTATCATTATATTAAAATAAATTCAGAATTATGGGCACTACTATGCATGTAAAAACCATGGTGGAACATTCAGTGTTGCCACATACAGTTCTTTTAAAGCGGACTTATCGAAAGCATTTGAGAAACGCGCAACGGGTTAACACTCCGTTGTTCGCATCTTATTTGACAGATACATGCTTTGTTTGAAAAAAAATAGAGGGTACTCTGTGTAGTAAGCCTGTACTTGCTACTATTTTCCTAAATTAAGGTCAGTGATATTTATTGGCATTTTGAGATTCACCGCATCAACAGATGTGGTTCGACAAGGCTCTTGGAGCTGTGAGATAAAGCGTAACCATATTTCAAGTTTTATAAAATTTCACAACTATTAGTTATTTTTTCTACTGATTTGGATAAATATATTATAAATTTATAAAATGTAAAATTAAATATTCCTGCACTCGCTACTTTCCCCAATTATTGTAGAAAGTAGCGAGTGCCGGATGCGAATAACCGTAGCTGTGAAATTAAACCTTAATTACAGATGTTCGTATTTAGTTTAATTTAGCATATATTTTGATAAAAACCTACCAAATGTACAAAATATAGTTCATTTTTCCTTAAGTAGCATTGTTACAAGTTGGTTTGTAAAAAATTTTTGACAAAATCTAAATACGTATCTGATAAAGTAGCGAACAACGTAGCGCTCATTTCCAGTTCAGTACCCGTAAAACAATGATTTATTTTAAATGAAAATCTTTAATAATATTTGGTACGTCATTTCACGACATAAAAAGCCTTAATGGATAATGAATTAACCTTAATGTCTAGATTCGTGAAGAAAGCTAATTGAATAAATTAAGATTTATATTTTCTTTGAATATTCATCGACGACCGAATTACAATCGTATATCTGATTTTGCGAACGGTTAAATCGTCGCTCATTTTATGAGACTGCATAAACATTATGAGCGTTTTTAAAGTAAGGGCCGTTTTGAAATTACTGAAGATCAAAATAAGAATTGGGATTGTGCATGCACAGTATCTTTACACAGCATGAGTAAGAATTATTTTCCCTTTCCCTACCCCCAAATTTTCCCTACAAGGGTAAAATTTAAAATTGTGATAAGGGGAACATAAAGGAGCCATGGTGTGCGCAATTTAATGGTGCAAAACTATTTGATCTTTAGCCATGTTTTCAAGGTCTTTCACACAGGAAGTACTTGAAGGAGGCTAAATTGAAAATTGTGATAAGGGAAACATATAAAGGAACCATGAGGTGCTCAATTTAATGGTGCAGAACTATTTGACCTTTCACATGTCTTCAAGGTCCACACAGGAAGTACTTGAAGGATGCAAAATAGACATACAGTTTGATTTTTAAAGTTGTAAAGGAGGATGGTATAATTCTAAAAATGCTTTATTTAGTACACCCATACCTCGCTTTACGGCCTAGGTATGTTCGGGAAGAGTTGGCCGTAAAGCGAAAAAGCCATATAACGAATCAATATTTTGCATCGTGATTTTCGTTTTTTTTTTTTTGCCTTCTTAGACGAAGTGAAACCCATAAGCTATTTTATTTTTAGCCAAATCCAGCATTGTTCAAACTGGGGTAATTTATCAGATTTTTTACCATTTTTCTTAATTAGATTTTTTTAACCATTATAACAAAGCATTGTGGGACGTAATCGAAAAAGTGCCATACTTATAGAAGGCGGTTGTAGGGAAAGACCGTATAGCGGGGTATAGGTGTATTACAATGTTTAATGTACTAAAATGGTGCAGGGCTATTCCCATCCATTTCTGCCCCAAAGTTCATCATGTGGGGTTACTTTAAGCCAGGGTGGCATTGATATAGGGCCATGCATGCATGTCCATGCATGACGATTTCATTATACATCCAAAATATGCATGTCCATGTGTTGAGTTAATATATTCGCAACATGGCGCCACTTTCATGCTTCGAAGAAAGAGCGCTTCTCTGCAACCGGCTGAAAAAGCTCCGCTGAAACCCGCTTAAGACCTTCCAAGCGGCTAAAGCGATAACTGGCCCATAGTTACCCCCTCAATCCCAAAGCAGGCCAAAGTATCCAAATTTTACGGCACGATAAAACATTTCTATCGCGTACGCTTCATTTCTTACGTTAGACCGGCCCTTACTTTAAAAACGCGTTTCGCACATCCTTCACTCGCGCGAACATCTTATAAGATGCCATTCGCTGCCTCATCGGATGAATGAAAAGGGATTGAAGATCATCGAGGCATGTATTTGTGAGAGAACCCCGCTTACGGGTGCTGCTCCGAAAGCCTTAACCTTTAAGCGGGGGTTCACGAGCAATGGTGCATGCTAATAAGACATTTGACATCGTATAGTTCAGGCTGCACTTTGGGTCTAGAGCACATATCACACGTCATTAACTTAAATCATTTGAGTGAATTCATGTTGGTTCTTTTGTTTCTTTTTCTCTCTTTGTAGCATTTCGACGCTATTTGTAAAGCAGAAGTGGCCTTCTTCTTAACGAGACTGGTGCTAAACGTACGTGGTGTTGCTTTTCTCCTCTATTTCTCAGCATGCTCATTAAGACGATTTATTTTTTCAAAGATTACGAGTTTCTACGTCGAATCCGTTTTACCGGAAGCATTCGAAAGCTTACCGATGGCAACACGTGTTGTTGCAACTGACAAAGTGCTTGCACAAAGCTTGGGTTGGATTTTTTTTAATTGGCAGTATACATTCTCGCTAACAATTTGAATCCGTAAGACGATTTTCGTCTTAGTGAGAATTTTAGGTTTGGGGAGGAAAAAAAAGATAATCTCAGATTTTTCCTTCTTATTTCACTTAAAAATTCCCAGATGAGCAATTTTTTTACGACGTCGATGAGAAATGTTAGAAATGTGCGAAAGACTTTTCGCAATCGGTAGAAAATGGGATTCAGGGATTGCGCGGTGTTTGCGGCAAAAATCAATGACAACACTCGAGCATTCGCTAAAATTAGTTTGCATTGAAATTATATCTTAAAACATATGTTTTTGAAATACCGTAAAATGTAGATATTAAGGATTTTGGTGCTTTTTTGGAATTTTAAAAAAGTTTTCAATAATTGCTTCTGGTAAATAGAAACAACCCTCCTGTTTTAGATTATAGCGATATTTTTACTATCCGGTCAAAAATTGCAGGGATATTATCATTAACTTCTGTCCCAAAGTTAGCCCATCTGGATCAGCGCATCCGCATTTTGTGGTATTTATTAATAATTTCCAAAATTATAACAAGTTGCAACGACGACTATTCGTCGTTCCCATAAAAGTCAATCCTCGGTGAAAAACGCACGCGCGTACTTAAATGTGTGGGTAAGCATTTCCTCCTTCTCCCCACCCACCACCGCAGTTTCTCAAATCACATGAGCTTGAGACCGAGCGGCAAGTTAAGTCTCAGATGCATACCGTAGCCGCACCTAAAAATTGCCAAGACGATCTTAAGACAGCTAATTATGCAACTGTGGCACTGGCCTAAAGTTCTGCAATCGCAATGTCCCTCAAATGTGTTGAGGTAGAGGCTTGGGGTAGGGCCCAGGACCCAAAAAGATACCAAAAACAGAACATTGTTTTACCTTACTTTATTTTGATGAGTTGTTGATTTGGTATAAAAAAAAATCAATGCCCAAATGTTGTGGACCAGGTAAAACCAAAAATTCAAAAATGATATAATTAATAAAAAAATCCAAAAATTCAAAAAAGTTATGTAGACAGGGCAAAATACTAAAGCAAAGTGGCCAAACAAACAAAAGAAAGATGGCGGACCAGGCCCGGGCTAGTCCAGCCGGGAAAAACTTTTCCAAGGGAGGAAAGGTAGGTGAGGGGAAAACTAAAGTGCAGCTGTGGTATACATCTAAAATTTGAGATGCAGCTAGGTCTCAAGGTCATGCAATTTGAGAAACTGGGGTATGGGGTTACTCTTTAGCTGGCAGGCACCTTTTGTTGGTGGGCTAAGATCCTCGAAGCTATTAAGTCTTAATTTAAGCCTTAAGGCCCCTTCACACTGTCACGTTTTCACTACGTTATGCGCCTACGGTACAGCTACGTTACGGCAAACACCCTACACATTATTTCGTCCACGTTATGCTAGACCTCTTCTCTGATTGGCTAGTACTGGCCGCACTAGCAGCGTCATCTAGCGATCGAGAACGCAAACGGCCGAAAAACGAGTAGAGTCTGCTTTTTGCCATCTCTATTCCTAATGGTCAGGAAATCTCGCTTCTCTATTGGTCGAAATAGAAACTGTTTCTATTCTCTACGTGGCCCCTTACTGCACCTTACGTGTGCCGTAGCTGTCTGCTAGTGATGTCAAAATTTCCAGCAAGAGAAGTAACGTAGCAAAAACGTGACAGTGTGAAGGGGCTTTTAAGGCGAGTCTCCACAAAGACGTACATGTACGTACATACACGATTTTACAAACATCTGCAAATAAATTTTGCCCTACGGGTATTTTCAGCCACCATTTTGTATGTATAATCATGTATGTACATACATTTGAATGATCGTTCTGGAGGCGGTCTAGATCAAAGGGGGAAAAATGTATGTAGTATCGGCTGAGCTGTTAGCCGACGGCTCGGCTTAGCCACTGGCTCATTTGAAGCAACAATCGCTCACGTGTCACCACGCATATACATTTGCACACTTTTTCCATTTTTTGGTGGAGACACTTTCACATACATTTTCATGTATGTACGAACAAGGTTTGAATTGTCTTAATTCGTGCATGTACGTATATTTTTATGTATGTCTTGGTGGAGATGCGCATTTACTTCAAGACTTTGCACGGGTCTTCCTAAAAAAATTAAACACGATCGCGCATTTTTTTTCTCGCATCTTTCGCGTAAAATGTCTTAATTTCGTCTACAAGTAATAGTCTTAAGTAAGGACTTAAGTTTTTACAGCGCAGTTAAGGCTATTTTTAACAATGTAATTTTTTTACTGAAATAATCACTTTGGCTTATTTTCATTACGCTCTCTTGTTTATTAATATTAAATAATTTGCAACACAAATAAAAGTTCTGAAACATTTAGTCTGAAAATATATTATCAACAGTTTCCCATCTACTCACATCATTAGCTTCAGTAAGTTTCAACATCGCTATTACATTTTATTTGGTAAACATACGCTATAATTAAAGACTCGCGTAAAAATTGTATCGTGTTATTATTGCTTTGTAGCTATTATTTCTCCTACTTTAATCAAAATAATGCCAAGATGAAAAATAATTTACTAATTACAGCTAGATGAAAACAAGGGTGAAGTAAGAAATCATTCAACTTCTTATTTTAATTCGTGTGATTAGACCGGTAAACAAGAAGCATGATTAATTTTACATTTAAATGAATCCAAAATTTCTAGTCCATTTAAGGTTTTAAGAATGAAAGAAAAAACAGCATCGATTTTTTCTAACTAAATTGCTATGTAAATAAGATCTTTAATTAAATTTGTCTTTGAAGAAATGGAGCAAATTTAAACGTCAATCATGATCACGATTGAATAGGCACTCCTGATTGCACGTACATATACTGCTAATTTCAGAGAAAAAAAATGTATGCAAATTGGTCTTAAGATATCTTACATCCCTAAAGATATCATGCGTGTGATTTAAAATTTAATTAAGAAAGGTCAAATCAGCGAGCAGCCCTACAAAATCTATTGATATACCCACTGTTCAAACTACGACGTGCGTTTTTAAAGTAAGGGCCGTTTTGAATTTACCATCGATGGAAACATGGAAATTTTGGAAATTTACAGGATATTTTGCACGGTTTTGGGCTAAATACTGACAGTAAGTTTATACAATGGTTGGCCTATGATGATGAAAAGTTTTGTTTGGAAAATCGGGCAAGCCTTTAGTAAGGCGACCATGTGGGACTCAGAATTTTTTTTGGTTTTTGCTCCCTCCTCGTATTTACATAAAATTGAATATGGCGTCCTAGCCCAAACATTGCACATATTCACACATCAAATATTCAGTTGAATATTGTGTAAATTTTAACGAAGCAATCTGTTGATTTGACTGAAATATTGCGTGGGTTTTGGCCAAATATTCGGTCAATTTAAGTAAAATGTTTGGAAAATTTTAGCCAAATTTTCGATCAATTTAAGTGAAATATTGAATGAATATTAGCCAAATATTCTGTTAATTTCAGATAAATATAGGGTAAATTTAAGACGAATATTCAGTCAATTTCAGTCAAATATTGGGACAACTTTAGACAAATAATCGGTTAATTTGAGTCAAATATTAGGACAATGTCTAACTCGACAATAAACAATAAAAAAAATCAGAAGGCCACTATTTTCTGCAAACAATTGCAGGAACAAGAGTGCCATGTAAACACAAGAGTGTCACATTTTTTACACATTCAAATTTTAAATTATTGGCAATTTGCCATTCCTCCTTCATCCGATTCCAACTCTACCCTATACTTTAAAACAGAATTTTATGACAAGAAATCACCGACTGCATGGTGATTATGTTGAAAAATAGCGCACTTACTTTTGACTATAATCAAACATTTTTATATCTTGTATCGGTCCTAAATTTATTACTTTTAATAGAACGGTCCTTACTTTAAAAATGAGATTCTTAGATCAGAATTGCTTTCATGATTTCCTCGAGACCAGTAATTCGGAAGAAATTGGATTTCATATTAATGTTATTGAATATATGCTTATACATTTGCTGAATTATTGATGATTTGAAAAAAAAAAAACACGTACAGATTTATGTAATAAGACCGATACAGAATTCACATACGCGACCGAAGCGAGCGCGAATCCTCGCGTAACGAACAACCGTACTCCGTACTCGTACGAATCTTGTTTCTTGATTGTTAGTGCAATGCTTATTAAATTTGGTTGCAAAACTAATAGAAATACGGAAAAATCCAATTGAGTTTGCGTAGTTGAATTACTCACCTTAAACGCTGTTTTGAAAAACTTTTACTTTTGGTTTCAGGCGCTGTCTATTGTCGGTGTAGTGAAATTCTATCAAGACGTCAGGGTAGGTGTAAGCTGGAAGGAACCAGAAGCCATCGAAGTCTAGAATACGTCTACATGTTCAGCACACATCACCGGATATTCATCCCGCTACACAAAATATGGCGCTTCCATATATACGACTCGTGCAGACGACGGAACATTTTATATAACGTTAGATAAATGTACATAATGATAGAAACAAAGAATATTTCTAAATTTTATCACGAAATACATATATATATATATAATGTTAAGATAACCTTTTATCAACTATTTTATCGATTACTATCCACGTAAAACTTCCGCACGATTACGGTTTTATTCTGCGGTAAACGTTCGATCGAACATATACGGTAACAAATTGTAATTATACAGAATGAGAAATACAAACTTTCGAATATTTTCAATATGGCAGCCACTAAGTAAAATCTGATTTATTCAGTTTGGGAGACCGGGGCACAGTGGGTACTCATTTTTTTGGGGGAAAAATATTTAACTCGTAGCATTTTAAAAGAATAACGCAGTGATATACGAGCCTTTAGTATCTGTAAACATTCTGTCATCGTTTTAGAGCTACTAGTTTTTTTTCTATAAAAGATTAAAAGTTGGTCGTGCAGACTGTCCCACTGTGTTCCCTTACCGGGGCACAGTGGGACATGGCATGGGGCACAGAGGTCGATCCACACGAAATTAAGACAAATTTTACAAGAAAAAGAACACCACGTTGATTAATAGATTTTGGCATAAATTACAAAAAAACGATTAAAATTAACCGTAATTACAGCAGCTTTCATGTTTTCACCGCTTACTCGTCCAAATGTGTTTTTTTTTCTGTGATTGTGAACCTTTTTTATTTTAAAACATAAATTTAAACACGGTTTTTATTTAAAGTTATGATTAATGAAAAAATATACAAATATTTTCCAAAAAAAACATTAATTAGGGTATGCTGTGACATGTCCCACTGTACCCCATGATGTTGCGGTCCACTGTACCCCGTATAACCAATTTGATATACAGCTTTCATATTTTCACCGCTTACTTTTCCAAATGTTTTTTTTTTCTGTGATTTAGAACCATTTTTACCTTAAAACATAAATTTAAACATGGATTTTATTTATTGTCGACATGAGTGATTATGTCTACTTTTTAAATGATTATTAGGCACAAAAATATGTGAAACAAGATGAGAATTATCAGGAAAATTAAAACATTTAAACAAGCCCATAATCCTCACAACATTCTATTTAGAATTTTTGTTCTATCTTTAACAGTTAATGTTTTAAATGCGTACGAACAAAGAACATGTTACATGTAATAAAACTCCTGGTGTCCACATCTATCGCTTCACAATTACATTTTTTTGTAGTTGCTGCCATATTTAAGATATTTGATAGAACAGGAAAAATTCCATAACCTGTATTTGTAATAAAATGCGCCCAATACGATGGTATTAAAAAATTTGAAGAGCAAAACAGATTTTAATCGGGGAATACAATGTAAATTTATAGTTTTATAAAACGATTAAGTTAACGAAGCAATGGGACAACCGGTTATTAAATTCATTAACCGGAATGTAAAATATCATTATCGAATGTTATTTCCTCCATGTTTGGTTTTACACCATTTATTTAATGTTTTCATCGGTGACATGAATATTTCGACTGATTAATACTTGTTGTCTGTATCACGTTTTCAGAAACATTATAAACTTTAATTTCTGTACCGATTAAGGCGATGGATCGATAAATCAAGAATTAAATTATTTATCAAAACGCTGTTCTTTTTTTAATATGACATCAATGATTGTATGATTTATGTTTACATAAATCTTTTCATAAATACTTCCAATTCAATTCAACTCATACCCTACAGTCAGCAAATACATGCCATACGGTAGGTGGGAGGGGGTCGTACCCAATTTCAGGAGAATGCTCCTACGTTAGTAGCGACTTAGGGGTGATCCATACATTATGTCACACTTTTTTGCCTCTTTTTAAACACCCCCCAAACCCCTTTGTCACAATTGTCACAAATTTTACTACACCCCATCCATAATGATGTCACAACCCGTCGATTATTCTTTCCCCTTCCCCCCCCCCAATTATTTTTTAATAAATCTATAATCTTTTATAACTTTATTTGTTAAAATACTTAAAAATACTAAAAAAACTGGATTTTAAATTAATGAAACCAATGTTGATATTAATAACATTATATTGAATAATAGATTGCTATGATGAGTGATGGGTAGCATTCGGGAAGAAAGTTTTACGTCACTACAGGACCCAAATCTTTTTTCCCGAATGCTATTCAAAATTTCAAATGTTTAAAAACAAAAAAAAATTGTATCGAATATTTTTTACCATTTGAAATAAAATTTTGATTGCGTGATGTCACATTACCCAACCACCCCGCCCTCTCCCCCCCCCCCATCCCTTGGTCACAATTGTCCCAAAAAACGAGATAAATGGTATTGGATTTGAGAGTTTTAGTGTTAACTGTCAAAAACTATTTGTTGCCAAGCCCAAATGCACTTTATCACTAATGAAAATGATTGTAAATCATCTAAATGTTTCATCAATTAGTCCGGTCCTCATTACGCGAAGCTAACAGTGTCATCTAACAGAAGTCATTTATCCAAAATAACAATTAATTTCACAATTAACACCAAAAGCAATTTTAACTTGAAAATACTGGGCAGCCAATATTGCCAGCTGTTCAAGTGACAAATAGAGCACACATTTGTCCTAATGTCCTAATGCATCTTGCGTCTCCAGAAGTTGCGATTCTTGGAAAGCGTTCGGGTTCTAACTAATGAAAATTAATGGCAAAATAAGACGTAAAAGGTTAGACTTATTTTTTAGCTTATAGAATGATTCAAATAGCCACAAAAGAAAAATTGCAAATAGAGTAATGCATTTCAAAGTGAATATTTTGCTTCAATAATGCGCATCATAAAGCTAATCATCCGAGCAACGTAATACATCACTTTTGAAATCTCATCATCAAAGATGAAAATGAAATATTTCATCTTTAACAATACGGTCTGGATATCGATGTGCCAATTTTCATCGATTTTCTCCACAAGTGGCTCACCGGAGCTTTACTGATACAGGGTTTACGGGTAATTTTTCTTTGAACGGTCCTATCATATACGGCAGTAAGTACGTTAGATTTTTGAATTATGCAAATTTTCTTAGACAATTGTGAAAATGGTAATCCAAAATTCCAAAATTAGGACTCCAAAAATTAGCCAATAAGCGCTTAGGGGCTACAATGGTCGTATTTATCGTGCCGCACACTACCTACATATACTGTGTGGCAGCCACCACCAGTTTACAAATCTGGGTTTCAATTCCAGAAGATAAGGGATGTTTTGGTTTTTGAAAACATTTTGTCCAACCCCAGGAGTTCTTTTGTGTCAATGCCAGACCAGGTATCCAGCATGGTTCCCAGCACCTCTCTCGACCGCAGCACATGTTCGAGACGTTCTTTTAGAGACACGTAGAGTGGATGTTTTCCTTTTTTTTCCGCTTAACTAATTTATTCAAACTCAGGTCTCCAATGAGCCTGCCTTTGCCTTAAAAACATCACTTCTTTCGCTGCTGTCACGTATCTCTAAGGCGGAGGCGGCTCGTCCATAGGCACTGCAGAACTGCAGTACCCCCAAAGAGTGCTACGAGGGCAAAAGAGCGCTGTCCCTCCGACAGTGTGCCAGATTTGCAGAGTGGCACACTAACGTGCACTGGCCAAAGTCTGGCCCTCTGTTTGAAAGGAGTCGCTAAAAATTTTCTGGAGCAGCACCCCCACTAATTTCAGCTGAGCCGCCACTGCTTTAACCGGTAAAGAACCCAAGGTGCCAGGCGCCGATTTTAATGTATGATACCTCATTGGAAAGGTCTTAAAAAGATGATTCCAATACAGTTGGATTCAGCTGCTCCGTTGACCCGTGAAGTCAGTTGTCAGATTGGAAATGTCCAAAAATTTTCAACTATTTTCCAATTAAAAACCTATGGATCTAGGGTTGGAAATATAAAATAACATATAATTAAGTTAAAGTAAACATTTCGTTCGTGTTTCCTATTTTATCTCTCATAAAAATTAATTTTTTTTAATTAGGTAATTTATTACTATTTTCCAACCCTATAGATCCATAGGTTTTTAATTGGAAAATAGTTGAAATTTTTTGAACATTTTCAATCTGACCTCACGGGTCAACGGGGCCAACTGAATCCAACTGCATTAAAATCATCTTTTTGAGACCATTCCAATGAGGTATCATACATTAAAATCGGCATCTGGCACCTCGGGTACTTTACTGTTAAGGATATGTGCGCACTGGCGATTTTATTCAAGCAACTATTTACTCACTGAATTGAAATGCATTGGTTTCAATGGAACCTGGCACACTGCCAACTTTTAATCCTGGCAAATAAAAAATTGAAACTTGCTGCATTCTTCAGCGGATTTTATCACCAAAAACCTGTTTGTGGAAGACCAACAGGTTTTGAGTGATGGAAAAGTGA
The DNA here is from genome assembly GCA_034698625.1 of Julus scanicus. Lineage (NCBI taxonomy): Eukaryota > Metazoa > Arthropoda > Diplopoda > Julida > Julidae > Julus > Julus scanicus. The sequence goes on from JAQGBW010003459.1 coordinate 15,328, forward strand.
AAAAAATTGCTAGTGCGCGTCTATATGAAATTTTGTTGCATGCAAAAAAAGACGCTATCGCACACCTAGCCACGCTTGCAGATGATTTGTTTTGCACTCTAATTTTACAAGACCTTCAAAGCTATCATCTTTAACGGACAATAGTTTCAAAATGCATCCTACAGGCTGTTACAATTTTCATTGGGACTGAAAGCTGCAATTGCCATTTTGGCTTCAGTAATTTGTTGTCAGAGCAAGAAAAAAAATATGAGCACTGGCAAAAAATGTGACAGAATTAAATGAAACAGCTTCGACGCTTTATACTTAAGCTGCGTAAGCCGGAGCACGTGGTCTCATTATTTTATAGCGAAAAAAAACCACCAACCATCTTTTGAAAGCGGTCAATATACACTTATACGTGGCACCTTTAAATTGATGACATTTGATGGGCAGTAATTGGACATCTGGCCTTTGAGGAAATCAATGCGCTCCAACCAGTCGACTCAATCTGTAACAATTACTGCTAAATTTCTCACTGCCTTTTGTCACGAAACATCTTTCTATGCATCTTCATTTACACCACAGCGCGTACACTCGAATCTTACTAACCGCTAGATGAAATGTTATCCTGATTGGAAGAGGCCATTCATGCTACATAAATATAGGTTTGTGCCTTCATAGTTGTGTTTTGCAGTAAAGCTTGCGTGTGTTGCAGAGAAGCTCATGTGCATTGCAGTGAAGCTTAAGTTTGTTACCGTTAAACTTAAGTGAGTTGCAGTGAAGCTTAAGATTGTTGTAGTGTGGCTCATAAGCATTGCAGAGAAGCTCAAGTGAATTGCAGTGAAGCTCAAGCGAGTTGCGATAAAAATAAAGTGAGTTGCAGTGAAGCTTAAGATTGTTGTAGTGTGGCTCATAAGCATTGCAGAGAAGCTCAAGTGAATTGCAGT
>JAQGBW010003460.1:0-16253 GCA_034698625.1 Julus scanicus
GGGCCACATATGGCTCATACATGGCTTTATATGACCCATCAAGGGCCAAATATGACCCCTTCATGGCGAAATGGCCCGTCAAGTGCCAAATATGGCTTTTACATTGCTAGATAGGGCCCATCAAGGGCCAAATATGGCTCTTACATAGCTATATATAGCCCAACAAGGGCCAAATATGTCTCATACATCATACATGGCAATATAGGGCCCATACGTGGCTATATATGGGCTATACATGGAGATTTGAGTCATCAAGGGTCAAATATGGCCCATACATGGGTATGTATGGCCCTTCAAGTGCCAAGTATGGCACATATATGGCCCTTAGATGTCCATATTTAACTTTTCCACTCGGGGTTATACTCCACTATAGACCACTTTTAGAATGTTACAAAAACAAGCGATATTATATAGCCCAGCTACATGGCATTGCATGGTAAAAATTTGAATTTTATTAATTCAAAATGCGTATTTTGTGTATATTGAAGTAAAATAATCAGAGAAAATCACACGAGAGCGCACAAAACTAAACTTTGATTTTTTGTTAATACGTGCAACAACAACCACATAGGGCATATTCAACTGGGTGGAGTCCTTAATATTTTTAATGTTTTGTCTATTTTCGATGATGATAATGGTGATGGTGATGATGATGTAGTAATGGGTCGTTTTCACCGCTGATTTTCCATCTGTTTGTGGGTTTGGTCTACTGTTTTATGATAATGGCTAAAACACGCGTTTTCCTCTTTTTACCCATAATAATAATTCGTTGTGTAGTTATGACACCGAAATCAGAAAATGCATTCATTTAATTGTTAATGAGCTTGCTCGAGGATTATACACTAAAAATGGAAATCCATTATAATTAAGGCTTAAACACATCACTTTTCCGAGAGCCAGATAGTCATATTACTCGTAATTTATATTTAATAATTATGGTGGCAAATTACTCTAGCTGCCTTAATTACACCATTTTAGCACGACTTAACATTTATTGAACCTATAAAATGGATACGGCCTGACACTGCACTCTTAAGTACGACCACTTAATTCAACTTCTCTTCATCACGTAACCAAATACATAAATGTTTTAATTAATCCACAAATGGTGGCTTTTATGAATAAAATTAAATTTCCTTTAATACGCTATTTGGGTACTATATTTAACTACACTTGTGAAAAAGAAATTTACGCATTAAGCACTTAATTTATCCTTACGTAAACCACGTTAAATGTCATGAAAAGTAAATTTCTTTAAAAACTTATAAATCTTATTTTAATAAAAACTCGCTTATGCGGTTGGGCAGATGGATTGCATTAAGTCAAGGCCGTAGGAGGCCTTGGGATAGATCTCCCCCCTTTTAAATCCAAAAATGTTGCAAAATGTCAGCAAAAAAAAAAGAATTTAAGATGTGATTTTTCTGTTTTAGAAATGCATTTTTTCTGCTTTAAAAGAGTGATTTTTTTGCATTAAAAGGGCGATTTTTCTGAAAAAAATTCTGAGAAATATTTCTGCATTCACAGTGCATTTTTCCAACATTACATTGAAATTTGTCTGTTTTAGAAATGCGTTTTTTCTGCATTAAAAGAGCGATTTTTTTTGCATTAAAAGGGCGATTTTTCTGAAAAAAAATTGAGAAATATTTCTGCATTCACAGTGCATTTTTCCAACATTACAGAGAAATTTTTCTGTTTTAGAAATGCATTTTTTCTGCATTAAAAGAGGGATTTTTTGCATTAAAAGCTTTTTCTACATCAAAAAAGCGATTTTTCTGCATAAAAAGTACATTTTTTCTGTATTAGAAAAACAATTTTTCTGTTTTAGAAATGCATTTTTTCTGCATTCAAAGTGCATTTTTTTCTGTTTTAGAAATGCAATTTTTCTACAGTAAAGTGAAATTTTTCTGTTTTATAGAAATGCATTTTTTCTGCATTAAAAGTGCGATTTTTCTGTTTTAAAAGTGCATTTTTTCTCTATTAAAAGTACACTTATTCTGTTTTAGTCCTAATAATATATGTCCAAAATAGTAAACCGCAAGATTCCGTACTCGATCTCCCTCCCAAAATGCGATGCCACCAACTTGATTAAGTTATGGTGATGTGGTGTCTTAAGTTTATAATTAAGAAATTGCTAATATTTCATCAGAGTATACATATGGAGAAATGTTTTGCCAAAAACCTAATCTATCGCTGAACGTTTTCTACATACAGTATATATAGCATGTTAAGGGATGACACACGCAACACATCATCTACTTTACAAATGAATTTTTCTGCATTTGTATCAATTGAAAATGGATGTAGCCACGGTATTGCATTAATTCAGGAAAATAGATTAGAAAGAAATTTCAGTTGCATCTTTTGCACGTAAGATGGGTGGGAATATTGCGGATGAGCCAGCCCATACATGCACATCACTAATGTTTGTAATCAATTGTAATGGCATGGTGAAAGCATTAGTAGTTATTGAAAGGCCTGTATTTTTTTTTCTTTTTTCATAGAAGATTGAATGGAGGGCCAAATCTCAGTCGTCGATTTTTGTATCAACTTTCAGGAGTGGAAACATTAATGAGCAGAAATGATATACTGCCAATCGTTGAAGTGATTAAATGCTCGCCCTTTGGATTAATCTAAAGGACATATAAGCACCCCAGAATATCAATATATCAGCTGGGCAGGTTTTTTATCCATTAGTCCTAACAAATGCCGCAGTTTTGTATGTTAGCATATATGGTGGATTACTCGGTATTGTATGTATAGGTTTTCGCTCAACGGGAGTTGTTTCCTGTATATCCTTACATTCGCTGTTTATTTCATCGGCTGAACTTGCCTATTCCTAGCTGTAATCTTTGTTGTTAATATTACGATATGAATGAGTTTCTGAATCGAGTAAATCCTCGTTAATCTCTGGGGGAAAAAATTGTCATATGTCTGTTGTGGTATTAATTGGTATCAAACAGTTCCGAATGTCAACAAACACTGCTTTTCCACAACTTTTATATAAAAAACCCAAATCCAAATTGCTAGGGTCCCACATGCATTTTAACTTAAGGCACGTCTCCACCAAGACGTACACGTTTTTACAAACATCTGCGAAAAAAGTTTGCCCTCCGGGTATTTTCAGCCGCCATTTTGTATGTAGAATCGTGTATGTATTTACATTTGAACGATCGCTCTGGAGGCGGTCTAGATCTAAGTGGGGAAATGTATGTAGTGTCGGCTGAGCCGTCGGCTCGGCTCAGCCATTGGCTCAATTGAAGCAACAATCACCCACGTGGCACCACACGTTTTTTTCCATTTTTTTGTGGAGACACTTTTAAATACATTTTCATGTATTATACGTGCAAGGTTTGAGCTGTTTTAATTTGTGTATGTACATACGTACATTTTTATGTACGTTTTGGTGTAGACGCGCCTTTAGGATAATGCAAACATTCTAGTTTGTTTGAGAGTTGAGGATCCTAATCTATTGCACAGTATAAATACATCCTGTTTAAATGAATAACCTCTCTAAAAGCACAAAATGTTCCGGTCCCGACTTTTATTAAATCAATACTCCAGAAGTTTCTTGTCAAGATTGTACTGGATTTTGATCGTGTTTTTTTTGTACCATCATTATGCTTGTCAGGAATCTATTAACAAAATTTGTAATGAATGTGACTAAACCATAATGTTTTTGGTGTTTCACGAGGTCTTAGTAATTATTATTACTCTTGATTATATTGTTGCTGATGTATTTCTTCTGCATTTTTCTCTACACCCGCAGTGCTATTTTCATTTAATATGACAGCAAATGGATTTTTGGTATAGCTGCTTTTGCAAATGGCACGTTAGATATATATATAATACTTATTCGAAACATTAGAAGAAAATAATAACCCCGAAAATGATGCTTATTGTCTCATTTATGCTCATACATTTTTAAACAGGGATTCGCATAAGGGAAATGTAATGAGAAATTCTCTAAGTGCATTTATGAAATTTTCTTATACGGACCATTTGCTTTTTTCGTCTACACCCAACATGAAAATGATGCTTTACGCTACGCTGATCGGGATTATAATGTAAACTGTGTTAGGTTATTAATAAAGTAGGGGCCTATTTGTGTGTGGATCATGTTAGATAATAGTTATTGAAGTAAGCGTATGTATATTCAAAGTTTTACATGCTTCTTGTAGAGATAATTTTATCATTAGACGTATTATTCAAAATTCATAAATGTGTGCTAGCTATCCACTGTTGTTGTTAGATTTTTTAACTATGCCCATTTGTTGACAGAAATTTGCATAATAACTTGGGACCTGTAACTCTTAGAACAAAATGTCGAATCAGAAAAAGGTAGAGAATGGTCTGTTTGTATGAAATTAACTGTGTTTGTCTTTATTGGCAATTACTTAAACTTTTTACAATGTTTTTAAGAATTGAGGGAAATGCCAAATGGTAGAGTAGAACCTGTCTAAATGCATATGCTCGGGACAATGGAAAAATATGCTTTTAGAGAGTTCCATTTATACACACATGATTCCCAAGTCTGGACTGGAACATTTAATGCTTTTAGAGAAGTTATTCCACAGGATGTATTTAGACAGGTTCTGCTGTAGAGTAGAACCTGTCTAAATGCATATGCTCGGGACCGGTGAAAAATATGGTTTAGACAGTTTCAATAATATACACGATTCCCAAGCCTGGACTGGAACATTTTATGCTGTTAGAGAGGTTATTCCACAGGATGCATTTAGAAAGGTACATTTATTTGTAAATGTCAATCAATAATGTGTAAATCTCAAAAATCCAAAATGTGTAAATCTCAAAAACTCAAAATGTGTAAATCTCAAAAATCCAAAAATGTGTAAATCTCAAAAATTCAAAATTTGTAAATCTAAATTATCAACTTTTGAAAATAATTGAACTAAAAAACAAACTAAATATTAGAAATGAATGGAAAAAATAGACTTAGGAAAAAGCAAACACTGAACATTTTGTATTTTCAGTGAGTTCATGTTTTTAATGGTGTCATGTTTTCCACAAATTAAAGTATAATTCTTCACCTGATTAGGCATAATAGTTTCAAGTGAGTATAACTTATTTTAAAATTCATCTATTAGCAAGCACCGCATTGTTCAGCCCTTCGCATGCATTATGCACAATAAGATCATAAAATATTGCCTGCCATTATCTCTCTCTATGGTTTTAGTTTAATAATGCATAAAAGTATTAGAAATAATGCGCATTTTGAAGATGCAAAGAAAAACATCATTAAAATCTTCACGAAAATGGAAGAATCATTTATTCTTAAAGGTATAAAATGATAAAAAATGAAAAAAAAAACTCTGCAGACAAAGTAATTTGCTTTAAACTGAATTTAAATTACATTTTCATTTTGGGGAAATATTATGGCAACTAATTCCAATGATTGAAGATTACCCTACTCACTGATTTACCTAAATATGAACTTTTTTTAAAAAATATGCCAACAAATTTGTAATTACAAATGCTCTACTTATTCATAATTTTCTAGACCATTAAGTTAATGACATAATTAGTTTATTAATTTTCTTTAACGGCACAAGGCTTCATAAGGCAAACTTCATAACTATAAAATTTAAGAAAAAAAAAGGTGGGGTGGTCGACCTCTCTAAAAGCATAAAATGTTCTGGTCCTGACTTGGGACCCGTGTACATTATGGATTTTGGAGATTTACACAATTTGGATTTATGACGTTTACACATTTTGGATTTTGGAGATTTACACATTTTAAATTCTTGAGATTTACAAATTTTGGATTTTTGAGATTTACACATTTTGAATTTTTGATATTGTGCAAATTTCATAAATCCAAAATGCGTAATTTTTGATTCATGAAATTTGAACAATTTGGATTTTTGTAATAAAACTATATACTTAGGAACCTTACTTGTTTTGCTTTAATTCAAACACCCGTTTATGTTTACGTGATGAAATGGAGGAGTCATTCTTCCCTCACTCCAATTTATATCATCCTAAATATTTTTTGACAAAAAAACGTTCTCCATATCAGATCGAAATTATTAATTTCCATTAGTCTTCTTCTCCCACTATTTGATGTGTCATGTTAACACGATGGCACGCATTTGACTGATAATGCATATACCACATTCCAGTTAAATATTAGCATCTTCAGTTGATCAGATGCTAATGTCAAATTCCACACATTTTTCAGCATCAACTATATTTGCGTGTCATTCATAACAATAAGACCTCCTTGGGAAAAAAAAGTAGTTTGCTTACTGCTATATTCTCCTTTCAGGTTCAAATTCCTGTCGATTTCTCATCTGTCTTACACAAAAAGGCAAGAAAACTGAAATGTTTTATACATTTTAGGTCCTGGGCCAATTCTGACCCTGTATAATACTGGCGATTTTAAATATATGTCCAAAATAGTCCACCCCAAGATTCTGGACCCTTTCTCCTTCCCAAATAAAATGAGATAACATATACAGGGTGGCCACAAAAAACGAGTAACTTTTTCATAATTTTGTAACTTTCTTGTTTTGCCATCAAAGTAACTCCAATTTTTCACAACAAACGTACGAACTAAACAGCTATTTTAGTTTGTACTCAAAGTGGGAAACAACAAGAAAGTTACGAATTTATGAAACAAGTTCCTCTTTTGTTTGTGGCCACCCTGTACAACAAGTTACAATAACTGCTTTTCTAATGTGAGCAAGATTGGCTGATTGGTATAGTCTCTTAAGTTTTTTTACCAATATCACGATACGTAAAGGTGATTTCCATTGTTATGATTAAGATTTTTTGTCTGATTTCAGCAGCTGCAGGTGGGCAAATTATATTCCCCTTTCTCTGTTCATGAACATTATAAAAACAGGAAAAAAAAAATCCAGTAAATGCACATTGGTTTTTCTAGATTTCTGTAACATACTTGCCCATCAATTGTAATTGCCCTTTTTGATGGTGCTCGAATTTTTCATTTGAAATTATTAAATGCAAGTAAAGTATTCATTGTGAATGTGCTGAATCATTTCAAAATGATTTTTACTTTCACAGCTCGTTCTTGAAACTTTATGCACTATTATTATTACATACCCTAAACACTCGATAAAACCATTACTGAATGTGTAATTGATTGTATGCCAACCGGATGTTGTAGAACATATTTACTGTAGATTTACGTGGGAAAATAATCAAATATTTTTGTGAGATCAAGTAAAAAATTATATTCTTATACATTCATATAATATAGAAAAAAAAGTTGTAGGGGAGAGTAAGTAGGAATGAGACATTTTCACCTTTCACCTTTAAATCTGGTAATGTACATAATATCAATGAACCACTGAAATTTGCAATTATAAGAACGTATTCACTGTGAGTCATAAAAATGTAGAACCCAATAAAAAAAAAATCACAACTTCGTGAAAATTTATTCGATTGAAATGAAATTTGGCACTTATGTACATAGAACAATAGTGTAGGAACAAAAATAAATTATAAAATGTGGTCAAAATGCTCTCCGGTGGCCTTTTAACAAGCCCGGAGTCTAACGCTCCATTCTTTGATTGACGAGTCGATTATACGCTGGTCGAGTTCAATCCAAGTTTTCTTAATTCTTAGTTTCGAGTCTTCGATATTATTAATTTTCGATTTGTAAACCTTTTCCTGGAGAACTTCCCAAATTTTGTAGTCCCCAGGATTCGAGTCCGGACTGTTTGGTGGCCAGTGGTTGGGTTCCATGATCTGTGGCATTTCCGGTTGCGGCAGTTCAACTGTTTCTCAAGCACAGTCTTGTTGAAAAATTTAAAAAATCCGAGATGTGCCTCATGTCCGGAACAAGTTCTTTATTCCTACACTATTGTTCTATGCAAGTGCCAAATTCAATTTAAATCGAAGCATTTTTCACGAAGTTGCGATTATTTTTATTGGGTTCTACGTTTTTATGACTCACAAGGTATTTGGCACCACTTTCCTGTTGATTTGTCCATTAATTAAGAGGTTCTCTTCAGGATAAGGTAGTCTTATTTCTTCCATCATATTTGTATGTTTATTTATGTCTCAGTTCTGCCTTTTAGTGTTATAAATTAATAAGTTAGACATGTTTTTATTGGCTCTTATACAGTCTTCGCGAATCGTGAAAAACTTTGCCAGAAAGTTTGTACGTCTTTGTAAAAGTCTTTGTAAGTAAAATGAAGGATACAAAAAAATGTAAGGGTAATTTAGTAGTGACTTTAATCAGAGCTTATTCACTTTGTAATTGAGGCATTACGTTAAACACTGCTGGCATTGGATATTTTTAATGGACTTTTGGTTAAATTTGAGGTATATATAGCGTCCCCGTGTAAATATCTAAAAAAGCGTGCATTAATTTCATGTGGAAAATTTGCTTATCTTAGCTAATTGTATGCGGGAATCTCTCGCTATAATTGCATCATCAAAGCACTCCCATTTAAAATTAGACGGCAAAAACGAGGCATTTTTCTTATCTTTTCACTGCCTACGATTAGATTGGATCTCTCGCAATTATTTCAATGACTCTCATATTGTGTGTATAAGAAATGAAGCCATGGCCCAGGTTAATTTCCAGGGTTTTTTTTAACTGTTATACCTACCCTTCTAATTACCGGAGGTTTTGTTTCTGGATCAGTGAATGAAGTCGTTGAAGCAAGAAATGAAAAAGCTAATTACAAATATATGTTACACCAGACTCGTCTTCGAGCCTCGGTTTTTTGTCTCTTTATAACTCCCTCTCTCACACTCTCCTATAGTGTTTATAAGCGTTATAGAGATTGTGATAGCAAAAAAAAAACTGAAGATGATATGAGGAGGAAATTTCTGCGTGGCCAACGATATTTCCGACTTTTTCAATCTTAATATGACGGTTAAAAGGTGTTGTGTTTTTGGTTGAAATTAAATAGGTGTTTGTAATGCTGATCACTTATCTATCCATCCCTAAATGGTGTAAACCAGCACTTACTTGGTCAAGTTGTCATTAACCTTGTCATTTTCGACGAAAAAAAATCGATTTTGGTAACATTATTGGTAATAATACCAAAATAGTTACCAATATGGCACTCCCGATATGGTATTCCTCACCTTTTGAATGTTGTAATAACTTCCAAATAAACTGTATTCAACAGAAAGTTATATGTGAACTATTTGTTTTAACATCAAAAAGTGAAGAAAAGCTGAACTGGTTTAAATTTCAATTTTAATAGTATTCCAAACAAAGAACAATGGAACTCCAAAATTAACGAAATTAAGAACAACTGCACGCGAGCACGAGATTATGAACAGCGCGTGCACGAGATAAAGAACAATGCGTGCACGAGATGAAGAATAGCTCGTGCATCTTCAAAAAAATGTCCATCTTTAAGTTTAATTATACATTGAACAACATGGCTGGATGTCGGGAAAATTGTAAATATACTTGAATTGTAGTATCTTGAAAGTGTCTGGCATTATGCTCGAAATTCGTGTAAACCACTATTTGATTTTGGGACTTGTTAGCGACTGTAAATTTTGCTTAATTTGTAAAGTTTTCTGTAAAATATGTTGTAAATAACTTACTATGGGTAATTGAAAGTGTATATCTCTTCTGGACATACTACAGAGAAGGCTCTTTTGAAGAAGATGTGGTGTTAATTGGTCATGGTAAGGAGTCCATGAAAATGTGAGGGATGTACCTCAAAATCCTTAATAATAACCTTGAAATCCTTGATAATAGCCTTGAAATCTTTGATAATATTCTTCAAATGTTTGATAATAACTTTGAAATCCTTAATAATAACTTTGAAATCCTTGATAATATCCTTGAAATCTTTGATAGTATCCTTGAAATCATTGATAACTTTGAAATCCTTGATAATAACATTGAAATCTTTGATAATAACTTTGAACTCTTTGATAATATCCTTGAAATCTTTGACAATAACTTTGAAGTCTTTGATAATATCCATGAATAATGTACTTGACGCCCTGTTAGTAGATAATTTTATGAACCTAGAGCTGTCCTATCTTCTCTAAAATCAAATATTTGTAACAATTATGGATTTGTTATTTCGTGTTAATCCTGATGTGTAGATTGTGCAGTACTACTTTTTTGGTCTTGTTGAAAATAAATTCAAAAATGTCAGTATTCTGCATGTAAATATCTAAAAAAAAATTATGTTTATTGAGGAGTATATTAGCAGTCATCCCTACATATAGAGTACATTTCAAAGCTACTATTGTACCAAGTAAAGGACCAAATATCCTTAATTGTTATCAATTTTTTTCCGCTTCAGTTCATTTTCAAAATGATTTTATCCAAAGAGAATGAATTAATATAATTGAACTAATCACTTCCCTATGAAACATGCTTTCTCGCTGCTCAATACTCGAGTTCCATTTTTCATTAAATTATCATGAAAATGATGATGAAGAACAATGTTTGTACTTATTTAAATAAGATTATAAGAGCTGCTCTGTCTTGTGTACATTTATTAAAACGAGACTCGTTGTTTTTATTATTAAACACAGACGATATAATTGCAGCAATATTCATTTTTTTGTTGACCAAAAACGAATTGCGATTCTCTCCCACAGGATTACATTTTTTAATATTAATGAATTTCGGTGATCAAAGTAATGCGAAAGAAAAAATTAATGTGAAATTATTTAATGAGAACACGAAACAGGAATAGGAGTTTAATACTTAATGCATCTCATTAATTATTGTGCAAATATCACTTAGGCGTCTATCTCGTGTTTATAAATTCAATTTAGAGAGCTATTAAGGGACTTGAGGCATTTATTCTTATTAATCCCATCTGATTAAAAATGGTGACCTTGATTAAATTAGCTACAAAACGCATCGTAGCGCAGATGGTGTTTGCGTATTAATGAAAATTTGAATTGCCTGTTTATTTTGTTTCCCACTAACTGGTTCTCTTGCATATGTACAAGGGAGACGAATTAAGCTGGGAGAAATAGGCGATTACTGCTTTTCTAAGACACACTACTTAGTAAAAATATTTAATCAGGTTTGCGTGAAGCCATAAACCTGCGCAATAAACGCCAGTTACAGACGGAAAACCAACGCAATTTACATTCTGTTGAATAGTTAATTAGAAAATATACTATATGCTAACCTTATGTTTTCCCAAAACATTACATAAAATACGAGAATTGTCAAGATGATGATGATAGTATTGGTGAACAACTCCAAGATTAAGACGAGTTTTTAAAAATTTTTATAATAACTTAATGTTAAGTGTAAAGTTGAGTTGATGAAATTCAGTATTGATTCAAATAAGTGCTGATCGAAGCAATTTGCAGTGTTTTTTAAGTTGAAATAATAATAAAAAAAATTTCAAAACATGCATTGAAATAGAATATCAAAGCATGCAAGAGAAATAGAATTTCGAAGCGTGCAGAGAAATGTGCAGAGAAATGGAATTTCAAAGCGTGCGGAGAAATGGAATTTCATAGCTGCAGAGAAATGGAATTCCAAAGCGTGCAGAGAAATAGAATTTCAAAGCGTGCAGAGAACTGGAATTTCAAAGCGTGCAAGAGAAATGGAACTCCAAAGCGTGCAGAGAAATGGAATTCCAAAGCGTGCAGAGAAATGGAATTTAAAAGCATGCAGGAGAAATACAATTTAAAAATAGAATGAAATGGAAAAAAAATCGAAAAGTAGATGAAAAAATATTGAAATAACTAGATTTGGCTGTCTCTCTTTGATTGTAAAAACGATAAAACAACTACAATTTGCTTCAATTTGAGTAAAATTATTTCTGAATTGAATTGTTGGCCTTTAGAGCTATTATTTCGATTTATTAAATTTTGATTTGATGTTAAATTAAACAAAAATTACATGGATTTCTGGATGTGTTATTTGGATCAGGTGCGCAGTTCCGGTAAGATGGAATTTCCAATACCATGTAAGACGTTATAATAATACGACTAATAATTATTGACTTAAGTTTGTAACTTCTAGTATGTTGTTCGTCATCGATATTATGTAATTTTATTGCTAACTTTGTAAATCACCTGCTTAAGGTGTTCAGAGGGGATGAAAATGTTTGAGAAGTAAACTTCATTGCAGGTGGTCTGACCACAACATTTTAAGTAAAGTGGTGCTATTCAACCTCCAGGCAAAAACAGATTGGCCAGCAATGATCAACCTACAGCTTATTTCGATTTTCTCACTTAAACACTTCAGATTTGGACAAAAAACACGTTCAAGTATTTTGCAAGTTTGTTTAAAGTAACCAATATATTTCACCTCTGAGGTTACAAAATAGTCCCTAAATATTTTAACATATAGTTTAAAATATATTAACAAATGTAAATTGATATCAGAAAATAATGTTCCATTCAATGTTGGACTTACACAAGAAACCACATGCCAAGAAGTGATGATTAGTTAGTTGATTAAGCTTGTATGGTTTTCATCAGCTTTTAATTAAAGCTAATTTGAGTCTGGAGGAATCCAGGGTAATTAATTCAACTGTTATGTGTTGGATTTCCACAAATCTAGACTAAATGCTTTGAATTCCTTCTAGTGAATACCCCGAAGTTATCTATTGTACTTATTGCGTTAGTGTTTATTTTCAGTTGTTTCAAATATAGTTCTCAAGAACAATGTTTATTTTACTGCAATGTATAAATATGTGTTTTTTTCTGAGCCCATATATACTTTAAAAGTTGATTTAGGAATCATCGTAACAAAAACCATGAATGCAAATCATTCTGCACGATATAAAGCAATAAATTTAAATATTGGATTTTTTTTTTCGCTTTCCTCAAATCTCTCCATCCTTAAGGATAATGACATTTTTGGTCCTGTCTCTCTCAATCTCCATTTGATGGCGTTATTCTGCCTTTTCTCCCCACTTGCAATTTGTTCAAAGTAATTGTTTTACATCGTAATGAATGTGTTCGCATCTTTAAATGGCTTTTTGCAACAATGCCATCGCAGCCTTTACGAGTCATAGGCCAGTGTTCAGGAAAGTGTTTTAATAACAATATCAGCCTCTCAAAAGTGTTTTCAACTTCTCGACAAATGCTATAGTGCATTTCCCTTCCGTTTATGTGCATTATGTAATTCATAGCTGTTAACAGTAAGTGAATTGCGGTTCGCAAATGTTGCCCTAGTAATGTATGCGTCGCATTATATTTGCATATACACCCATTAAGCTTATTTGACGAAATGAGGCTCCCTGATATATCCAAAGTTTCCTAAACCCACTTGCCATATTCAATAAGTCTAATGTATCGAATAATATTACTCCATGGTCTCATTAGCCACTGTATTCGGTACAAATGGACATGCAACTACTCTTGCTAAAGATTTGTTTGATGTGATGGATAACAAAAAAAATGGGGGATCCTCGAGAAATAAGGGGGTCAGATAGGACTGATGAAAAGATCCATAATCCACAATATGGCACATTTCACACGAAGATATCATTATAAGACTACGGGATGCGGAATGCAAATTTTTATGTTGCGGTGATGTTTTTTGTGTAGAGGTTGCTGACTTCATTAAAAGACAAAATTTGTTTACGAAATACGATTAGTTCATCTACATTTAGTACCTAACGTTAAATCCCATCCAATAGGTACTAATGCAGGGCGCCTTGAAAATCTTGACTTATTAGACTACTCATACTTACTAATCCTTTTTTCAAGGATACTGATCTATGAGGTCACCCTTGGCTTTTGATAATGCATATAGTTCACATAGCAGGTTAACATTTGATCCCTAATCCCACATGTGAGAAATTAGTCTGGAAACATCTGCATTGTAACTAGTGTTGCATAAGGTAGCCAGAATCATATCATGAGTTTAGTTTTTGCCATTTTTCATTCTTTCCTTTACAAAGTTTCTCCACTTAATATTGCATCACTGTGATATAAATATACTCAACTTTTCTACAACAAAGCGCACATTTTTCTGCACTATAGACACAGTTTCAATGCCCGAAAAATGCACATTTTCTGCATTAAGAGTGCATTTTTTTTATCAATAAGAGTGTAATTTTTCAGCGGCAAAAAAGCAAAATTTTCTGTAAATTTTCTGTGCTAAAATTCTGACCGATGAATGAAAATCTCAAATTCTCTGCACTAAAAGTATGACCAATAAATACAAATTTTTTGCACTGAAAGTATGACTGATAAAAACAACTTTTCTGCACTAAACGTATGACCGATAAATGCAAATCTTCTGCACTAAAAGTATGACCGTTAAAGGCAAACTACAAATTTTCTGCACTAAAAGTACGACTGATAAATACAAATTCTCCGTTTTAAAAGTATGACCGACAAATGAAAATTTTCTGCACTAAAAGTATGACCGATAAATAAAAAATTTCTGCACTAAAAGTATGACTGATAAATACAAGTTTTCTGCACTAAAAGTATGACTAATAAATACAAATTCTCCGCTTTAAAAGTATGACTGATAAATACAAATTCTCCGCACTAAAAGTATGAATGATAAATGAAAATTTTCTTCAGTGCATTTTTTATCAACAGGAGTGCAATTTTTCAGTGGAAAAAATACCAACATTTCTGCACTATAAGTGCTTACCAAGCTTATAATTTTGAACACCTTTGTAAACTAAATTTTAATTTTTGCAATCTTAAAATACTGCGTAATTCATAAATGTTTGTCTGAATCTAGATATAGTATACTCTGGTACAGGAGTGATGGTGTCTTAGTTTCACAATTATCACTGTTATGAAATAGGAAATGAGTGTATTATCAAAATAGTGTTTGTTTTTCAACATCTGATTTTTCTTCTTCAAATTTTGGTGTAGAACTCTTCTTCCATTCTTCGACCTCCCTTGTCAAATAAAAATTTAATTTAATGGTTGGCTATAAAATGTACTACTGCTTGTCACATTTTAAGCCTTGGGAACTCGGGGATTTTTACTGCTTTTCTGGTCTTTTTTCCCCAAAGATTTATTTTCATTAATTACAAACGGATGAGTCATTCCACATAGGTCCTACATTTTCTATCGCCCATCCGTTGTTTCCCTGGATTCGTTGTCCTCTTCTGCTTCTTTTTAAACCCATTTTTATCTCCGGGGGATCCTTTTTCCTCCCCCTGTGCATTTAAAAAACCATCGCAAATTTTGAGCAGTAGGGGAATTTTCAGTATCTCTCTCTTCGCTTATTTTCGAGCCATTTTACACCCACGGAGCTGCTTAAATTCATGAAATATGTGCCAAAAACTCAGCTGGACACACGCTCTGAAACCAGAAACATCCCTGGGGTTGCTGTAATAGATATGGATTATCTCCGTTATTCATAAAAAAACAATAAGTGGAATTACGTTTGTTGCTTATGTTCGGGTTGGTTTTTATGCCAAATTTACACATTAAATCTCATTTGGGAAAAAAATATGTCAGGGAATTAAACTTTTAAGTTTAATTTAATGCTGTTCTTAATCCGTGCTAATGAATTTGCCCTTAACTCAATCTTTGAAAATGCAATTAGTAAACGTGATATAACAAATACTTGAAAACCTGTTAAGCTGTGTCTCCACTGAAGACAACATGGGACAACAATGTTTCGTCAACATGGTTTGCTGAAACAAATAAAGAATAAAAATGTTGTCTATCGTGATGTTTGAGTAAATATATTACGTTTTTTTTTGTTGCCAAAACAATGGTTTTCGCAACATGGGGCAACAATATTCAGGCAACATGGTTTGCTGAAACAAATAATGAATTAAATGTTGTCTACTGTGATGTTTGAGCAAACTTATGACCTTTTGTGGTTGCCAGAATTATGGTTTCGGCAACGTTTGGCAACAATGATCAGGCCACATGGTTTGCTGAAACAGATAATGAATTAAATGTTGTCTATAGTGATGTTTGAGCAAACTTATGACGTTTTTTTGTTGCCAAAACAATGGTTTTCGCAACATGGGGCAACAATGTTCAGGCAACATGGTTTGCTGAAACAATTAAAGAATAAACGTTTGTCAATCGTGATGTTTGAGCAAACTTATGACCTTTTGTGGTTGCCAGAATTATGGTTTCGGCAACGTTTGGCAACAATGATCAGGCCACATGGTTTGCTGAAACAGATAATGAATTAAATGTTGTCTATAGTGATGTTTGAGCAAACTTATGACGTTTTTTTTGTTGCCAGAATTATGGTTTCGGCAACGTTTGGCAACAATGATCAGGCCACATGGTTTGCTGAAACAGATAATGAATTAAATGTTGTCTATAGTGATGTTTGAGCAAACTTATGACGTTTTTTT
>JAQGBW010003461.1:0-16251 GCA_034698625.1 Julus scanicus
TCCCAATAGTATGAAGTAAATTTGTGAATAAAAATTGTTGCGTTTTAAGGTTTGTACATTGTTTTAAAAATGAAAAAATAAAAAATGGCCCATTACACCCCACTCTCCCCTACTCTCTTAAATGAAACACGTAGAGGTCCAGGCACGAAAAATTATCAACGGGATACGTTTTAATCTTTCTTGTAATTCACATATTGTTTCCCAAATATATGAGTAGACATCATCACTCAAATCCTTTGACCGAGCTTTATGCCAAGACGGATGATTAATATATTGTCCTTCTTTTTGCATTTGATTAGAGCATGGAATAGCCTTCATGGCGAATGTCCAGATAATTAAAGCACAATTCAATTTAACATGATGTCTAAGTCGCTACTGACGTAGGAGCATTCTCCCGAAATGATTGAGTACGACTTCCCCCCTACAGTATGGCATATATTTGCTGACTGTAGGGTACCAAGTTGAATTGAATTAAATTTTACGTTTCCTTAAAAATGCCAACTAAAAAAATCATAAATAATTAGAATTTATTGTGACTTCTATTAAAAAAGAAGTGTCATAGTAGAATTGCACGAATAATGCTATTTTTGCTCAATTCTTCTATACGTAATAGATAATATACACTCTGCACATTTGGACATTTTTATGTTATCGCCCACAGCAACAAGCGCAGAATATTCTTTAATTTCAACTTTGTTATTTTTCAAATATTTTAGAGGTACAAGGTTTTAAAGAAAAATTTGAAAATTACGATCAGCCATTGATATGCCACATTCCTCAATATGCTGATCAAATTTCTTCAAAGAAAGTAATCAGATTTTGACAAGCAATTATTATTAATTGAAACCTCATGGGTAACCTAAGCCTCCAAACAACATGATGCATTGGAGTATCGATCATGATCCTTTATTTGTCATAATGAATAGTTTGACATGTAGAGTCAGATTTCTGCATATGATTGTGTATGAACAGTGATCATGACTGGCCTCGGTGTCATTTTGCCCAATGGCAAGTTTGCCCATGATGAATTGGGCCCCCTTTAAACATCAGACAATATAAAATGTTAATGACATTTTAGTAGCTTAATAATAAGTAGCTTTAATATACATTTATTTTGTAACAAAATTTTATTGTACCATTTTTCAACTTATGAATTTTTTGAAAACGTTAATTATTTTTTATAAAGATTATATGAATCCCTTATCTTGTAATTCTGGGCAGGCCCCTTTTGTATCTTGGCCACCAATATTTTTCTATCCAGTCCGCCACTGTCAATATACACATTGGCTTACCAAAAATGTGACAGTAGCCTGTAAGTCTAAATAAGTATTGACCTTGCTCGAAATAAGAGTATCTAAAAAACAATGTCGAAAGAGAATGTTTGCGTTTCGACAAAAATGGCCATGGAAAAAAAATTCAAGATAACTTCTGAAAGATTTCTGTTGTCTTAACTGCATTATAGGGAATACGGGAGTTCCGGTCGAAAGCATTCCAACAAGCCGCAAATTATCAATTTGTATTTATTATTTCTTTCATTGGTCAGTCATGCCAAATGAATTCTTGTCCTGCGGCTTCAGGTAAAGTGCTTTTTTTATTACTAATAAATTAATCAACAAACATAAAACACTTGCTGTTCCAACAACTTATTTATGAAACAATAAATTATTAAATTATTACTATTGATTCTGCGTTAGCGGCAATTTATTCATTTATATTTGATTCCTTAGTCAAGGATAAAAAAGAAATGAAACCAATACATACATGTATATACTACAAATGGAGTATTGGTATAATTAATAATTATACCTTAGTTTTAAGTACATGTATCTTATGTTTCCATAATTATGGACCAAAATACAGAAATTATGATAATGAATAACATGAAGATTCATAGAAAAGATGCATGCAAAAGAAGGACATCATATACTGTAAACAGTTGTGACTCATTGATCCGTACAGTCATTTTTCTGTGACCAAAAGTGGTGTTCTTTTGTGATTGACATTATACATTAG
The DNA here is from genome assembly GCA_034698625.1 of Julus scanicus. NCBI lineage: Eukaryota > Metazoa > Arthropoda > Diplopoda > Julida > Julidae > Julus > Julus scanicus. The sequence goes on from JAQGBW010003461.1 coordinate 2,014, forward strand.
TCCTTTAATTATATATACCAAATTCAATTGTTTTACAGTCTCAATTTAAGCAGTTGATAACTCATACTTGTAAATTCTCGAAGAGTATAGAGTTAGTAACAAATTTTTGTGAGTGTCAAGTAAAATGATTCTCAATTTTAAACTAATAGTAATATCCCCTAAATATATCTTTAAAACAAGGAGAATGTGAAGAGGAAAATGGGTCGGAATGGGACATTGCTAGTAATTTAGAACTTGAATGTGTACAAAAACTGCAGAAAAGATATGTATAATTTCACTACCAAAAAGTAAGTTTTTACTTTAAATAATGAACTTTCTATATATCTTGATATCATGCCTACGCTTTACACACCATTTCTGTGTGGAGAAACACAGATAATAAAATTAAGATTGATGTTAGTCCCTTTTCACAAGTTTGTTAGTTTTAATACGAAAAACCCTGATAAAAGCTATTTTTTTAAACAGCAAGTGTGTTCGTATTGTTATAAATAAATAAAATTACTTCGGATTGGTTCATCACTTTCTTGTATTATTCCTGTAAGACGTTCAATGTTCACATGATCCACAAGTATATGCTAAATTTAAAACTTAACACAGCACATCATGTGAATGCCCTTACTTATAATAATGTCCCTGAATAACAGAACATTTATCCACGAATATCCATCATCTCTTATAAATTGGCTGTCACATACCAAACTTCTTTTTATCCACATTACACGAGGAATATAGCTTCGATTTTTGGACATGTGTGCCAGAGAACGCTCCGTTCATCAACTCGTAAATCAAAATTTTCTGTGGCCGTTTCAAATATTAAAAACGAAAAACTCAAGAGTGTCTTGTGAGGACATATTTAGAGCCATTTAACAGAAATAGACGATCGCTGTTCATGCTTATTCATTAGTATATACTGCACTGTAGCAACATGTAATTGATACAAACTGATGGAAACCTGCCATATTAAAACTTCTATGACAAGATATACTTGACCAATATGAAATGCTTATACATTCAGCAGATTTCAACCGCTTATTAAATGTTGTAAATCATCTCTTCCATCTCTTGCACTGATAGAATAGCACAAAATCCTAAAAAGAGACATCTGCCAGAACCATAAGCAAAGTAGATGTTATGGCAGCTCGGCCAATGCTGATCTGGCCACTTGTGATTTACAGAACTGACAATTTGCTCCACGGTCATTTGTCACAGGAAGGCAATATCATAAGAACACTTCCAGCCGGAACCAGTTTCCCCTTGACGTATGGATCGCAGCTTGCCATAAAAATTACTTTCCTAGGTAAAATGGTCTCTTGGCCTTCCTCAGTGGCGCCTGCCTTACAGACATCGTCTGGGAAGTAGACAAAGTGAAATTTCGGCATTTGGAATGGATGGAATCAAGAATATCAATCAAGAATGTACGATCGAGCATCTTTACACTTCAAATCAAAATATCTTATAACAAGATGCGTTAGCATCTAAATTTCTTGTCCACGAGATAAGATGCTATGTTGCATCTTATTTTCTATCATCTGATTTTGAATTGACCAATCACAGCGCAGCTATACCGGGTGTTCTTTAATGCCCATTGGGATACATACTTTTGGTCGTTCTTGACACGCATAGTTCGCAGGTGGTAGTCTTGCAAAGGTCGATCCCAAGCTGGCGGAGTTTTTCTTTTCAACAATAGGGCTTCACCGTCCCAAGGATGACCATTTATGTGCTTTCCTTGTATTCATATTTATTGATAACCTATTCCAGGTAACACATCGTTGGATTGTAGTTGGTGACATTGGCGAACTGTTGGAAGTTGGCGGCCAACATTGGAAAATAGTGCAGTGGTCAATCATAGGTTTTATGTTGGCAATAAACGTTATTTAAACATATGTGGACGGGTTCTAGGATCCTCCCCACCAGGCCGACTGAGCGCAGGATTGGTGGCACCAGATTTTAGCCACAAGGCATGGGTTGCACCAAGGCATCTGGCAATAGGGATTTCTTGCACCACGTGAGTGTGGCAAACATACACGAATGGCACGCGGACCATTCGCACCAAACGTCGTGAAATTTCCTCTTGTAGAAAAAACGTTCCTGCTTTGAAAACTACCCATACACTTATACATTATAATGCATTAAAAAGGCATTAACTAACGGAAATTGATAATTTTTTTTTGCTCTAATGCTAGATAAAAATGTGCTTTTTCATATTTTCGTAACGGCTAAAGATTCGGATTCTTCCAAAAAGACCACACTCGTACGGTTAAGCAGAAAGCACCTTGTTCTCCAACTCAAATAAAAAAAAAATTAAAAAATACGAATCTACCTTCTGAATCCAGAGATTTTGTGCCGTAGAACATCTACCTTCCGAATCCAGAGATTTTGTGCCGTAGAACATCGAATTTTTTTGCAAATTTAAAAAAAAACAAAACTACATACTTCAAAACCTTTTGTCATTTCTCCATCGCCGTAAACTCGATCGCCTCGAGTGCACGCTACTTTAACGGTGAAAACTAGACGACTACTTTTGCTATAATGCGCCAAAAAAACTATCAATTTCCGTTAGTTAATACTTTTTTAATGCATTATAATGTATAAGCGTATGGGTAGTTTTCAAAGCAGGAACGTTTTATCTACAAGAAGAAATTTCACGACGTTTGGTGTGAATAGTCCGCGTGCCACTCGTGATGTGTGCCACACTCACGCGGTGCAAGATATCCCTACTGCCAGATGCCTTGGTGCGACCCATGCCTTGTGGCTAAAATCTGGTGCCACCAATCCTGCGCTCAGTCGGCCTGGTGCGAGAGGTCTGGTCACCCACATCCAGATACATGTTTTTACTCCTTTCAAATAGAGGGCTATATAGTAGACCAATGAGCACCGAGTGTCATTCTGTGCATTGCAACCTAAAATCGACAACATTTCTTTGCTTTTCCAGTTAGGAGTTAGGACGCCATATTTTCAAAAGCAGAAAACATAAAAACTAAAAACATGCTTTTTCAACATGTTTTCAAAAACTCTGCTTTTGCTTTTGGTGCGGTGAAGACGCACCTTAACGATTAATGTTGACCTCATGTACCCAAGTTCGGTACAACAGTGAAATTAGGCGTTCAATTGAATTTAGCATGCTTTGTTGACGAAAGGTAAATTTTCAAGATATAGGCCCATCCTCTGCCATTGGTGTTTAGCTCTCGTGTTGCAGAAATATAGGCCAATGTTAAAAATCGACAAACAAACAAGCTCCATACAATTATTTTTCAAGATTTAAAGAGAAAATAAATCTTGAATTATTTATACATAATTACATTTCAAATAACGTGAAAAAAACTCAATGCATAAAACATTAATATTACATGAAATGAAAAATATCGATGCGAAAGCGAAAATGATACAACAAATTAATGTCAAAGTGATAGTCATTTATTGACTGTATAAACGTAATCAATCTTTGAATCCATGCATTACACATTAATACAAGTAGTTGTATGCAAAACCTTCTTCTAAATTTTTGAAGGCGTTTTCGATGTTGGAGGTGTCTCTATCTCATGCTTCTTAATTGCTTGACTTTTTTTTTTTTTTAAAAATCGCCTTTGCTGGAAATAAATTATCATTTTGTTTCTCTTTTTCTAATTTGTTTCGCCTTAATTGTTTGCAAAGTTAATTGTCGTTATGATAATGCCTAGTACTGTAGTACAGACCAGAGCAAACACAAAATAAGCAAGGATTTGGAAACATGCTTACTATAAAAATCTGCTCACCAGGTTTCTGCAAATAAGTTTCAGCAATATTTTTTGCCCAAAATGTATGTTTTCAGTGAATATTTCGGTGTTTGCTTAAGAGGTGGTCCGGATCAAAGAAAAATTGTTTGCTGGTCATGGTGCTCTAACCAAGGCATGTATACGATGATGTAGAGCATTGACCAATTAGCTCAATTTGGACACTAGTTGGACAAACCTGTTTATCGTAGTAGGTTAATGAAATTACATTTCAACAAATTGATTTTCAGAAATCCAGTTCTGTTTCGTGTTTGCTCTGGTCTGTACTGGGCATTAATTCAGTTTAACTCAGTTCCCTACAGTCAGCAAATAAAAGCCATATAGTAAGGGAGTCGTAACCAATTTCAGGAGAATGCTCCTACGTCAATAGTGACTTAAAACATTATTGTTAGATTGAATTTTTACTAAATCAGGAAAATCGACAGGTAGTCTATTCCATCATTTAATCGCATGTAAAACAAGTACCAATTGCAAGCATCCATCTTGGCACGTGAATGAAGTGAAAGATTAAAACATTTGAATAATCCCATAGATAACGTTTCACATCTGGGCTTCAACGTGTCCCAATTTAGAGAGTGAGGCATTTCTGTCACACTCGTGGAATTTTGATAATTGCCCTTAACAAATCTGGCTGCCCTACGCTGGAACATCTCTATATCCTGAATATGAATCATCCTGTGAGGGTTTCAAACAGGAGCACAGTATTCCAACATTAAGCGAGCCAGAATTGCATAGCCAGTTTCCTTTACATTTTCGAAATATGCGTTGAACGAATCAATTTTTGTGAAATGGTGATTCCAAGAAAGGTTTTTAGTAATAGTAACTCCAAAATAATACATGACAGTATCAACAACAGCGCGTTGAACACCATCCAGAAAGTACTCGGGATGGCAAGTTTTCTGTTTATAAGAGAAACTCACCACCACGCATTTCACCTTATTTAATTTTAACTGCCATTCATCACACCAGGATCCCAGTACGACGAGACCGCCCCTAAGTTTGGGGGAGAAACTTGTGCCTTTATCCACTTCATCATATGCATTGGAATCATCAGCAAAAATTTTTCAGTTACTAGACAGCAACTTTAAAAAGTCGTTTATGAACAAGAGGAAAAGGGGCTAAGAACGCGACCTTGGGGTACATCCGAGGTTACGTCTGTCCAGCCTGATTCTGCTCCATTTGGTGAGGGACAGTGTCAAATGCCTTAGCAAAATCCAAAAATACGGCATCAACTTTTTTACCATCGTTTAATGAACTTTGAATATCGTGAATATAATACTAATTGTATCTTTCTGAATCTATGCTGATTATCAACTATTAACCGTTCCGGTTTCAGGACACCATCACTAGATACATGCACCTCTTCCATTATAGAATCAGTAATCATTGAAAAATTAGGTAATATTAGATTTTCTTTAACAAAAACTCCCTGAAATTGTGAGTTAAAATTGTAGCAATTTCAAAGCTATTAGATATCACTACCACCAACGTCAACCAGGGCAGAGACGTACATATTTCATGTCCTTCCAGAAAAACTAAATTTCTGAAAATTTGAATGAGCATCGAAAATTAGCTTTTTAAACTTTTGCCTTAGCAATGTAACCTTAGTTTTAGCATCCACACTCTTCGATGTTCTTTACTGATTTTTAGCCAGTCTCAAATGATGTAAGGTGTGGCGAATTTCTGTGTTAAGCTGGGTCTCCACCAAGAGTATCATTGAGTATACTCACGGCTTGTTGAAACAAATTTATAAAAAAAATTGCTTACAAGTTTTGTTTTAGCAAACTTATGACTTGTTTTCTACTCTGAAATCGTGATACTAGACTCCTTTTCCCGATCGCTCAACTAGCGGTATAAATCAAAGGAAAAAAAATGAGTCAGCCGACGGCTCAGCCTTTAGCCGTCGGCTTGGTTTAGCCATCGGCTCAATTGAGACCTGATCTGCCAGTTTGCAGACGAACTGAAGTTCAAAAATACCGCAGATTGCAAAAATAACGTTAAAGCTATTAAATATCTCTATCTAAATGTAGATAGGTAGTAGATATGTTTTTAGAAATGTAGATATGTAGATCGTCTGCAATGAGTGAGTCCAAAAAATCGTGTAGACGCTAGCAAACCTACTTTGGTAGGAGCGCCATCAAAACGAATCATTGAAGCCGGGTTTTTTTAGTATTTTGGTGGAGACACTTCGGCTTCTTTATCATTGTTGTGACATCATGGTTTTCGGTTTGTGTTTTTTGTTTTTTGTTTTGGATTTCATCCTCATTCCTCATGATACTCTTGGTGGAGACCCAGCTTTATTACCACACTGCACTGGTATAACGAGATCTTTTGCAACATAATTTTGAAGGAATGAATTTTAAAATGCCCTCTTCTTTTACTTCTTTGAATACAGCTACAACCAACAGTTCTTCCATGCATATTCTCCAAAATGATGAACAGATTAGTACTGACAAAATCCCCAAGACTGACTTAATCTGCCTTATGTAACTGGTAGAACTTTTTTCTAGGAACTATAATTTTGACAGGTGATACAACAAACTCGGCAACAATTAATTGGTCGTAATTTCCAATCCGGCCTAGCATTTGTGAAAACATCAGTGAACGACTCTGTAGAATTTGTTATTAATAGTTCATGAATGAACATGTTTTCCTTTGACTATACTTTAAATACACGTTTAACTTATGCTGTTATGCCTTATGACAGCACTTTATACTTATATATTTGTATCTTTTAAATGTGTTACAGCAGAACCCCTATAAAATAATTCCCGTTAAACTAATACAGGCTGCTGGTTACAACTCGGGCCCCAAAATCAATCTAATAAACCTCTGTTAACTGATATTCAATAATTTGTCATGGTCCCACACCATTCATAAACTGATATAGTACGCGACATTCGGGGGAAAAAAGGGAAATACAGCACAGATCAAAGGGAGCTACAAAAATGTGCATGTGCATGTCCTAATATGCTGGAAAAAATGGTCAATGTTCTTCTGCAGTCTGCCGACCTTAACATTCATCTTCTGTGTAGAAGTTATGAGACATTAGAGTAATCTTGTTGCATCCAGAACATCTAGTCTCGACCATCGTGTATCTGGATAAATAAGCATTAATTGCGCACCTATATATATGATTCTAATGCCCTTAAGCAATCATTCACATGCAGTTGGTCTCTAGTGCTGTTTCTATTACAGAATTTTTTTTATTAGAGTGGGCCATGAATACGCCACCATTATCACCCTCCCTGTCTCTTCAATAAACTGTAAAAGTGCAAGGGAAAATTTCCCTATTGTCGGGGAGAATGGGTAGACATGGGACATTTTTCGCCTGTTGTGAATATTGTGCAGTGTTGCAAGTATTTTCTTATTACTAAAATAAGAAAAATAATTGAAATTAAACTACTATCAGGAAATTTAATAATCACTTATTTATAAAAAAAAATAAGGCACTTTACGCGTCTTTGTTTAAAAAATAAGACACTTTGTCTCTTCATGAGCATGTTTGTTTTAATTTTCTCTAGAGAAAAATTTAAGAACTGACCTTTTTTTGTTGAGGGGTCGCTAACCTATAAGTCCAAGCCCTATGCTCGCCATGCATGTTTATTTTTTCCGACAAATTATTGACCAAAACATTAATTTCAAAAGCGTGAGAAAAAGACTACTAGGGGAATTAGACTATGCTATATACTATAATATTTTATTTAATACGTTTAATGAATTCATTTCGCGAAATGCGATCTTATAATAAAACGTTTACCATTTTCTGTTTAGGAATTTTTACTACATTTGGAAAAATGTATTAAATTAACCAATTTGAGGTAAAAATTTCGTGAAATCACATTAAGATGGGCGGAATTTTATTTTTGAACTGTATCTATACATCTGCAGTACACCATATAGCGCACATGCATTGTTTTGCATGTTTACTTGTGTTTATGGTTTTTAGTTAATTTGAGGATTAATTGTAATATGAGTTTCAATTATCCAGAAAACATAATTTAATGCAGTAGACCCGAATTGTCTAATAATGGGTTTCAGATTTTTTCAACAATGTGTGATTACAACATGCACTTATCGCTGGAGATGGACCTGGTGACTAATCATGTGATCAGCAAGCCAGCTGCGATAGTAAGGTTTCGTGGTGTCCATCTGACCTGTTTCACAGGGCCAGAGTGATCTTGCTTTACAAAGTTCGAAAAAATAAATTTCACTATGTACTATGTACATTGTTTCCGCTTCTGATGACCAATCATTCGAATTAAATCTTATCTCTTTGAAAAGATGAAAGAAAAGCCAGGATATTGCAGACAAAATGACGGAAACTTTGTTTACATATCAGGTGGTCCAACATCCTTGAAAATTGTGAAATGTGCTTCAATTTGTATTACATCGAAAATGTCTGAAATTATGATAGATATTCATGTTAAACAGCAGTTTATGCCGGACTGCATCGTGCAATTTCTGTTATTCTTTATGAACAGCAATCAAACTAATTTTATAAATTCTCTAGCAAAATATCTAATTCGTTTGACAAATATTGTGGTATAATTAAGTCGTGCGAGAAGTCCTTCAAAATGTAACTAACGAGTCTTGGAATCCTTGAAATGTGCTTGACATTTTTCCAACAAATTACTGGACAACCTGTATATGCACTGTATGTTGCTGTATACGATGTAAACCTTTCAATACAAGCTCATGTTTATTAACAAATGATTATCTGTAATAATGCGAACAATTGCATTTTTGTACAGATTATTCACTTCATAAATGTTTGCTAGTATCAGCAATTGCTTTTAAAAATCCAGAATTTCGAAAATGTATTCATTGATGGGAAATGTATCCATGTGACCAAGGAATACTGAAGTATAACTTTTGCGTTATCGTACGTATACTGTAAACCGTACATGTGTAGGATTTTTGTTCACTGACTCTGAACAATTTTCATTGAAAATAATTTCACTGAACTGTAACACATCGTCATTATGAATCAATTACAGAACGGGAACATTGCAAGTTAGTTTTTAAGGTACATTTTCGCAAATCTGTACGTTGTTCAGCTAAATTCTTTAATGTCAAAATCGTTCCTGTGTGATTTTTGATTTCATATGCGTTTATAAGGTAATAAATCTGATTAATATGTCTAATTATGTGTGGTTTAAATGCATTGTAAAACATAAATAATTACCAGAAATATGAAATAAAATCAATTAAGTGTTTATTATTGAAATTCCCAATTCCGAATACGAGTAATTAAACTCAAATACCCGACATTGGATGTCTAATTGTATAGTATCATGTCTGTGTTTTAATTGCTAATACCATAGTTTACATTGTCGTGAACTTTGATATGCTATCAAAATCATACTGTTCGAAAATTAATAAAGGATATCAGTGTAATAAATCTTCGTACAGTTTGAATAAACTTTGAATTGGAGATCCTAGGAGATATTCAAAGAAAAAAACAAGCTCCAGCTGCAATAACTAAAGGAATGTAGTTCCTTGGACCTATACTATTAATAGGTTAAGATGGATCATGCAAAGATACTCACAGTTAAATGAGGGAGGTTTGGGGTGGCTTCATGGATCAGCAAGGGCATTCGATTGTCGTTTTTCACTTTGAAATGATATACACTTTTAAAAATTAATAAACAAGTTTGAAAAATGTCCGTTATTTTGCACACGCTGCCAGCAGGTGGCAGCATGAGATAGGCAAGTAGTGAGTGCACAAATTCAAATAATAATTTAATTTTTTAAAAATTCTACTATTTTAAAGTGAAAAACGACAGTCGAATGCTCTTGCTGATTTATCAAGCTATTTAAAAAAAAATATATATTTTTAATTAATCTCATTTTGTTTGGCTGTGAGTGTCGTTGCAAATTTACCCTTTGAAAGGGATAGGGTTGTAATCCCCCTTTAAACTATGGACAGTGAAGTTTAATTTCAATTGAACAGGTCCGTGGACTTCACTGTCTCTAATTTACTAATTACAGCAATCTATACGGGAAAAGCCTACCGAATTCCCCATTGTTGAAATGAAACAATAGAGGGGATGAAGATGGGGCATCGGGCAAACTAATCTATAGCACATGTATCGCCCAAAGTGGAACGTCAATTTTGCAACGTGTTCAGAACATGGGTACGTACTTTATTCTTGACCAATGACCATCATGACGTAGGCAAGAAAAGAGGTATTTAAAGCTCCCATACTCGATCGTTTTTTGCTTTACGACATTTCTTCAGAGAGTGCTAGTACTGGATCGTGACTTGAGGTAAGTTCTGCTAAATTTCGATCTTAAGATTGGCAAATATTAGCCATTTTTGTCCGAGTTATGGGGTATGCTATTAAATAGATACGATTAATAAAATGAATAGATTTTTTTTTTTTTTTTTTTTTGATTTTGTGTGGTTCGATGTAGACGACGTTCGGGCTTTGTATGCACAAATTTCCATTGAAATATTCAAAAATGTATGCCCCACAACTCGCAAATTTAAAGCTGGTGTTCCCCGACCTATACATTTTCGTAAAAAAACGTGTAATTATTCTTACAAACAAATATGTATGAACAGATGGTATACTCTTTATTCCCAGCATTTGTTAACATAAAATATTCTACAAATCATACAGTATTTGGCTTGAATTCCTGTAATTTTCGTGAGACGCGAATAGATAGATACCAGATGATACTTTTCATACATATTTTTTAATGGTATTTTTTGTTATTAAAACAGCCTAAAGCTAAGTACGCACCAAACGAAACATGTAGAAACACTAAACATAAACACGAAACACAATTTCTAGCGTGTTTCGAAACATGGGTCACAAAATTGTTTCAAAACACGGAAAAAAATACGAGTGTACGCACCTGATACACATTTCTTGAAACATGGCAGACATTCATATTGCTTTTGTCACCTACTGTAATTCATGACGTAGGCAAGCGCGTGTACTGCAGCATAGCCCCTATAATATAGGGGGCTATGACTGCAGCAAACAAAATAAATGATACTTTTGCCTGCAACGTCCAACGATCACCACACGTGTATAATTTGATCTTTTAAGTAAGGTAAGTTGTTAATTAAAGAGTATATTGTTATTAATTTAAGAGTATTTTTGTTATTAATGATATCCAGTTATGGAAATTATAAAACTTAGTACAGAACTTGAGTATACAACTATATATAGACAAAAAACACAAAGAAAAAAAGAAACGAAACTTTTAAAGTTGGTTTTAGAAGGATACCAAATATTACACAGTATTGTGAATTTCGCGGATTTATTTAAAAACGAAAAGCACATGGCGCAATGCTCTACGTCATGATGTAGAGTCCTTGGCAAAAGCGCCTTTTCCAAAAACATTTTGAAACATTTTTTCCTTTGATCCGGACCGCATCTCGCGCGATCGAAATGAAACATCAAGAAACAAAATGTTTCACAAAAGGGCCGTTTTCGAAACATTGATTCCTGGACACACCAAGATGTTTTGTGTATGTTTCGTGTTTATGTTTAGTGTTTCTAAATGTTTCGTCTGGTGCATAGTTAGCTTAATGCACACTAAATGTTTCATGAAACTAAGACATGGTTTTGGCAAACTAAGCTGTTGAAACTTTGTTTCAGTGACATATTCTTTATTGATGTTTGTCCAAATGTATCTGTCCACTGTTAAGTTATAAATTGCTTATTCCAAAAATGCTTAAAGCAAATGTTACATGTTAATTTAAGTATAGATTTGATTTTGTTATTGATCAAATCTAGTCAAAAATGGAATGAAAAAAATATCGACATGTAGAATATTTTAGTTTTTATAGACCAGTGTGCATTTTCGTGCATTAAATGAGTCTAGAAATGACGCCTAGATTTTTTTTACGAAAATGTATAGGACCTTATTGATTCTCATGTATAGTTTTTCTAAATATCTGTTAATCACATACCACATTTTGGTTGCAGAAATCAGAGATAAAAAATCCTGTCAGTTCAAAAATTCTCGTCAACTGCCATATTGAAGATGATGTACGAACCTCCTTATATCGATATTGTGGAACTTCGAAAATTAGGGACAGAGTTTGCCCTGAAGAAATGGAGAACATTAGAAGAAAAGCAGAATTTGCCTGAAATATTATCAATTGAAGCTAATCCAGGTCTTGTTCGAGGTTGCCCTGCTCTGCTGAAGTTCTGCAGAGGGATTCAGAAACTCAATCTTCGACAAATGGATAACAACTTTGCATTCGGTTGGCACGGCACCAATTCAACCGAAAAAATTGCAAACATTTGTCATTACGGATTTAGGACGAATCACCGAAGGTATGTATCCTGTTGGTTTTCCATGATAACATCACCTGTAAAGTAATGCTCGGGCATGTTGCTTGGATATCGGGTTCTATCAAGCCCCAAATTCAGACATTTTTCTAATACATAGAGCATATTGTTTTCTTTCCCAGGAGGCAGTTTATGGGACGAGAAGAATACTGTGGAGAGAATCCCGAGGAGTCTTTCGATTACGTCGGTACAACAAACCGCCTGATTATCGTTGTGACCGTAAAAGACAGGCACCTGATATCTTTCGCTGATATCCAATTGTTGGACAATCCAATTGACGATAATATTAGTTTATCTTTCCCTTTGTTGGTGATTACCTATGCGAGGTACAGCGTCGGTCCCGTCCCTTGGATCTTGGAGCCCGTACAGATCGTTCCCAAACCTTTTTATATGCCCGAACCGCCGGAAAATTCTTGCGGTATCTCTTGCTGGCCCTGGTGCGACGACGTGGGTATTTTGCAGATTCGTTCAGCTGATGTTAACCGGTCGCTCATGCACAATTGTCAATGCTACCAACGTGCCCTTGCCGACTACCGCAACAACTTAATGACAGATGGTGAGCCACCAAAGATTCTACGGACACACACAACTAAAATTGGACGGATGTACGTAAAGCGTGAACTGTACACTGAATCAGGTCGGCCAGTGCGGCGAAGGGTAAGATTTTTCAAGTGGACCAAGTCCGCACCTGTTCCCGGAGCTACGGACTGCGACAGAAGGGTAGTGTGGTTTCTGGACAAGCACGGTGTGATCACAGAATATGAAGGTTGGCTTAACGATGCCATCGAGCGCTATTATGTTAACTATACGGAGAGGAATGGACCATACACGATTACGACTTACGATGTAAGTAAGCAAGGTGGGGTGATCATGCACTCCTTTGATTTCATCTCCATGACCACAACCTATGGCGCAATCGTCCACACATATGATGTTGATAAAAGCGACTTTGAGTGGCCTGAGGTACTCCTGATGCATCAACACAATGCATATGACCATCAGGAACCTCCTATGGGTCAAGCGACGGGTAATACCCCTCAGGTATCTCCTATAGTTCAGGCACTTCCTGTTGCTCAACCCATGAATAGTGACCCTCATGCAGCAGTTGTTTTAGGTGAACCCGTGCTAAATTGCTCTCAGGCGAGTCTTTTGGGACTACCCAACGTTAATGGGCCCTCTAACGATCGGCCGATCGAAAGAAGAAGAAACAAATTATGCTGCATAATATGTTAAAACAACAGGACGAGTTCTAATTAAGTTTGGAAGAATAAGTAAGCTTACATGCACTTTGGGATTGTATTTTTGGATTGTTTGATTACACTGGTCAGCAAGGTATTTGTATTCTTGAATTTGTTAGGTGTTTTCAACTGATTTTGACGCGCTGATTCTGAATCTGTGCTTTGTTTTGCTCTATCACGTCTGGAAAAAAGATATTCACAAATCTAATTTCCATATTGTTATGCTCTTTTAACAGTGTGGTAAGTAATATTTTAAGGCTCCAAGTACCTTTCCCTCAAGAAACTGACTACATGAGATTAGATGTTTGAGGATTCCCTTAACATAAAAAAGCTTCTAGCTTGAAATGCATGCTAGACAATATGCAAGAACTTTCTCGGAAATGAGCGATCTGCAGACGGTGTGGAGACACTGCTGCATACAGTTTCTGAAAATACATTTTCTGCACTCTCAATTGGATATTTTCCCTCCTAACCTTAACCATGTCAGCGATGTACATAGCGATCACTCCCAACAGGATATCAAAAAGAGATGAGCATTATATACTGTAATATATAAAAAGTTGTTAGACATTAAAGAGAGAACTCTGGTGCAAGCTATAAAAAGAAAGTCTCATGCTAAGCTCATGCCTTTAGTGAAACACGTGACGTTGTTAAATGCTGTATAGCAATAACTTGATATTGCCATATCTAAAAAAATGGTATGTGATAGAGCAAAACGGATTTCGTTGCTGTGATCAGCACATTCAAATTAGTCTAAATCACGTATTTTAACCCATACAAAAAATGACTATCAAAATTCGGCAAGAGTCATTTCTGCAGAATTCTGCAGAATCAATTTTTTTTTAAAAAAATAGTTAACAGAGGGAAGCGAACCCAGAAACTTGCCAATACCAACCTAACTCTTTACCCACT
>JAQGBW010003462.1:0-16245 GCA_034698625.1 Julus scanicus
AAGGCTCATCCCCTGGCGTTGGTGTTTAGCCCTCGTGTTGCAGAAATAGGCCAACGTTAAAAATCAACAAAACAAAAAAAAACAAATACCACACTTTGTGAAAACCAGACTAGACAAAAAGTTGTGGCCTGAGTATTTCAAAGAATCAGTTCCAATTAAATTCCACTGTGTTAAACTATTTTATCTTGAAAACACATCTATAGGATACTAACCGCAATAACTAGCATATTTCTAATAAATTATGCCATTACGTTAATATGACATTGAAGTCAAATCTGCAAGCGTTGCATTGACCCTAAAAATACTGGTTTCGTATTTAAAAAAAAATCTGAAACGTGTTATCCTCCCCAGTGCTATTAGCAAACCTAAATTTTATTGACTTTTAAAAAGGTTCTCATACGAGTATGACAAATTGATTTTTGTTAAGGATTTTATTGGATCAAAAATAAATGGCCAACTTTTACACATAAATCTTGGTCTTAGATAGTGTCAGCTTGATGAAATAAAATTTACGACTTATTAATTAACGAGGGTTGATAAAAGCTGGTGTTAGATAAGAGCAAATACATAAACTAAATAAAACAGATAAAGAGTCGAGCAATTAAATCTTTGCAATTTATAGCAAAATAAGTTATCAGCCGACACTTCCATGGATGGTTTAATCTGGCGATTCTAACACGGAAAACGGTCTCGTACCTTAATCATCCGTGATTTGCAGTTTTATTATTTGGAAGTTGATTGCCATTTATTGTGAAGCTCTTCAATGGTTTCCACCTTTAAACCTGGAAAGTACCAGAAAAAAAAATGAAAATCAGGACATGACATATTCGCAACTCACGATAGGTATTGATTAAGACAAAATAGTGAATATCATATCATATGTACCACTGCAAATTAAACACATTTAACAGTACTCAACAATGATACCGCAGATGGTCAAACCAGATTACGAGCAAAATTGCCAGTTACAAGAAGATAACGTTATAAAATTATCAGCGCATGTAATAGTCGGATCAAATTTTAATAACATCTGAAATTGAATTTTGAAAAAATCTAACACTAACATATAACATATATGGGCTATAACCTATGTATATGTTCACAAGATTGTTACAGATTGGAATTTGCACTGAAATTGTAAGGACAAAGTTAACGAGGAAAAAGTATATATAGTATGCACTCCAAGATATCAACATATCAACTTACGATATCTTTTCAAACAACGTTAAAGCGATAACCTTACTATTCAAACGATAATTTAGCACTCAAGTACAATGATACGAAAACACTAAAAAATGAGATATGACGAGTAAACCAAAATAGTTTTTTTTTTTTTTATGGATCCCATTCATGTCCTAAAAAAGAGCAAATAAAAAGTTATATTTACCTGCAGATGCAGCCAATGGAAAAAGGTTGTAATTATTTTTCTCAGATGCCCCACAATTACTACCTCCTTGGCTTTCAACGGTTAATACTGTAACCATGTTGGCTGACAAATCATTTGTGGGGGAGGTATTACGTGCGAAGTAATTGGCACATTCAAGAATCAAAAATACATTCCTAAGGAACACAAACAAGTTTTAAAAAACATTATCCAGGAACAACAATAAACAAATTGACGAATATAAAAATAATGTTAATTACCAAGCCTCCTTTTCTTTCCGTTTTGGGTATTTCAATAAGGACAAGGGGAGTCGCTCATGTTGTTTCTGGGCCCTTAAATACCTAGTAATAAAATTTAAATTTTATTTTACGATCACATATAAAATATCAATCCCGTCATTAAATATTCTAATGCAAACTAATTGGTCAAATTGGATTAGAGGCAATAAATATATTTACAAATCATGTAAACCAGATCAAAGATTACAAATGTGGTTGACTGAGACTGACATTTGTATGAGTATATCCAAAAAATATCCAAAAATATGTGCATTTCTCCAAAATAGACTAGAGTGAAGACATGTATTGTGAACTGTGTATATATTTCTAGTTATCATCGATTTGCATATTTTTGTGTACATTACAATTCTTTGTTTTAATTTAATTGAAAAATATCGATTTTAGGGCCCTAAAACCAACTGACCTGTTATGTTTTTTAAATTCTCCTTCCAGGTAACGTATGGCCTCTCGAGCTTTAATGCTTTCCTTTTTCACCCGGTCTAAGCACTGAAAAACTATTCAATAAAACAAGTATTAATCAAACGCCGTCGCTTTTGGCATTATTTACAAGTTCTTGACCAAAATTGGTTTCCCACTTTTGACAGCTCAAGTTTTAGGCATGTTTTTTTAATTTGTTGGCAAGGCTTCATTTAGAATTTTGAAGAGGGTCACCACCAACGTGTGCCTCACGGCATTTAAAACTAGCACATGTAACTACAATTATGTCACTATACATATCCGAACTAAGAAAAACGCCGATTCTGGCAATTACACCGAGCTGCAACATTGCCACTTAGCCGTCAACACCAGCATTTGGCCAAAAGAGTGACGGCTGGCACAGATTCCCGAAACCTCACAACAACTTTCTTAAAATAACCCCCATAGCTAGCAAGCATATATGGACTGATTGGCTGTGAAAGAAAATATCAAAGCAATTATTAATGGCGAGTTCCAAGTGCTCAATTACGATAGTGGCTTGTTCATAGTCGAAGAGATAACAAACTACAAAACGTGAACATTTGACTAAATTAAAACTGTTTTGAAAGGCATTTTTTTCTCCCTGCGGAATCACCACGTCATGCAATTTCTGAAAACGTGTTTTGAGTTACGAATGAATAAACAGGCCCTGGAATTACCCAGAATCATGGCATCTGCTTTGTAATAACGAGGTAATAAATGAAATACACAATGCAACTCGTTGTAAGGTGGCAGCACGTTGCAATCTTGCAATGACGTTAATGTTTAGACATTTCAGAATAAGCAGAAGAAAAAAAAGCTGTTTGGAAACTTTGTTTACGGTAGGATGGCCAAAAAGACAGGATTTGGATTGATTTTACGGTGTTATTTTCTGCTTAAGTTGACTGCAACTGTCTTACGAGAAAATTTCCACCTAAACCATTACAATTGATTTTTTTTTTAAATTTATGTCTAGAGTCAGTTAATTCCCAATAAACTATCTTTTTTATTATTATTTTTTTTTTCCCAACGCCAAAAATGTCACAAGTGTTAACTTAATGTACATGATGATGAATGTTGCCGCAATCTCTCTGAACATGATAACCATGGCAACATTTGCACTATCTCATTTTACAGATCATACCGCGGAACTACCATTAAAAATCTAATTTGCAGAATTTTTTCCTTAGTATTTATTTTACACCAGGATATAAACGTTTTTCTCTCTAAATTCTAAATCAATTTCACTTGTAAAGACAGCCAATCATCGGAAACGTTTTGCATCAAAGATTTTAATGCACAGACTAACAATAAATTTGGAGGGAAAGTTGCAACAAAAAAAAGTTTCAGAATGTAATTATTCCCTACGCTATTTATAACAAAAACCAGCTGAAATGAAAAAAGATGAACGCGTGGTTAATAAAGAAACTCACCTGCTGTTGGAAGTATAAAAATAAACACTTTGGAGGTCATAAGTTGGCGAATCAGGTGCAAATGGTCAATTAGAACTGAACTATCAGGAATCAGGTAAGGAGAAAATTTCGTCTGCCCAGTCGATTGCAGTGAACTCTCCAACTCTTTCACCTCAGCCTGAAATTCATCAAAATGTATTCTCAATAAATCTTAAAATATTTCAAAACCAGAATTAATTCTGTTATCTATGCAAGCAGCCATATAAAATAAAGCAAAATTATGCTTGTCTTTTTGCAATGTGCAACAAAGCCTAATATCTAAGGGTTCATAAATGCGGAGAGCATATTGGGAAACGGCTTGCTAATTACGGTAATTATATGTCTAATATATATACTGTTCAACACCAGCTCACTCCACACAACAATGAGAAAAAAAAAAATTGAGCCTTACTTCCAACCATAATTGGGCCATATTGCGCATCAGATGCTTCTTCCTTTCCTGAGCTTTCTGCAAAACATAAAAAACAACAGGAAAACGATAATTAAACACAGAATTTGCACGTAAATGTCAATGGCAAGTAATTGTTTAATTATCACAGGTGGATTTATCTACTAGTAATATACGTAAGAAGGGGAAGTAATTTGTGACAGGAGGGTAAATATCAAACAAGTTCAGGTTCACAAATACAAGTCAGAAATCGAGATGACATTCACCACTGAAACAATTAATGTCACAATTTACACAATAACTTCCGTTTTTAACATATTCCGAAAAGGTTAAGTGATGGTTCGAACATTATTTATTATACTGTATAATTATAAAATCAATTTGCACATTAGCCTCCTGCACGCAAGAGACTAGCAGCGCCAACCGGAAACGTTTATTTCGGCGGATATGAAAGTACGCACGCGCACGAAACTGATGCGTGCGTTAATTCATATCCGCCGAAATCAGCATTTCCGGCTAGAGCTGCTAGCCTCTCGTGCGAAGGATGTTATTAAGCAGGTTATAGCTAATGAAAACGTGCTTTCAACGATTAATTCGGTTAAATAGATTTATACATTAACCGCAGATTAAATAGCCGATTAAATTGAGGTTTGCTCAACCGACTATAAACGTGATGATGCAAAAAAAAAAAAAAAAACTCGTCATTTTTCATCGGAAAGCACCTGATTAACCTTTGTTGCCCTGGCAGAATTATACATCGTGAGAAGCACCAGTATGGGCAATTAATCCTCTTTAATAAAAATGCATCTTATTTATCTGATCATGACCACGCAGTCAGACAAGTCAAGTCTTTTCAACGTGGCCTCGATATTTCCAACAAGCAGCCAGAAAACAAGCTATAGATAAAGTATCATTAATTCCCTCTTAAACGAATTCCGCATTTTTATATTGGCAAAACAGGTAGTCAGCATGAGTAATACGATTGTTATGTTCATATACCGTTTTGTATGGCATTATGTACACGAGTAGGTGTTTGGCGTCTTGATTCACCCCCCGAATCTAATTTTCACACAAATGTGATTCGTCTGTAATTGCACGGGAGCAGATCATGAAAGAGGCAACCTCATAAAAAAAAACAAGTTCCTTTGGCTCCGACCTTAGCAAATGTTTAATTAAGGTAAATGTGGGAAAAATTAATTAATGGTTAGTCGTAAAAAAAAACCAACAACAACATCGAGAACATGTTATAATTAATAATTCTCCCCAAAGGGGGCTTCTGTGCCAATTAACCGCGTTG
The DNA here is from genome assembly GCA_034698625.1 of Julus scanicus. NCBI lineage: Eukaryota > Metazoa > Arthropoda > Diplopoda > Julida > Julidae > Julus > Julus scanicus. The sequence continues at coordinate 5,276 of JAQGBW010003462.1, forward strand.
CATCAAAGTGCCGCCAAACCGAATCGCATTAAATAAGGGGTGGTCATTCAGGTTACCCATTAAACGACACCACCCTCTAAACTAAGACTATTTTTTTATTTTTTTTATAAACGGCAATTAAATTAGAAGTGCTATCTACGCTTACGCAGCCTAGACTACCACCTCCTGTTAATGATAAAAGTTGATAGCAATGGAAAGCTATATAGATATCTATTTATGTTCACGGAGCTATAAACTATATACATATATGAGAACAAAAGATTTGTTTTCACTTCCCTTTCTTTGTTCCCCCTATCTATTCTGGCATGGGGTTTTATAATAGACTACATCTTTGACACTATTTTCTCCTTCCGTTGACCAGATAATGAAAACGCAACCTGATTGCAAAACGCACTCATGCGCTGTCATCCGGAACTGTCACCACCCCCTACCCATGTAGGCGTGGCTTAGACAAAATGGCGGGCGGGGGAAAACTATTACACGTGACTGATGACTGACAACATCGATTACCTTGCATGTAAATTGATCGCTGACCAATTTTATGGTTCATTGAGCAAGCAATGAATGACTATTTTGATGTGATTTAAATGTCGATAAAGACGGGAGTGCATTTTTCACGACTAAAATCACATTATTTTGTTGTGGGTACTTGCATTAAACTAACACCTTATTTATAATATAGTCCACATTTTAGAGTAACTATTTGAATATGACCTCATTCAAAATGGCATATCACATATAAAATTCTTATGTTGACGATTTATATGATTTACCAGTGGAAATACCATGAAAAGGAAATATACCGACATATATTTGTATCACCATTATAGTGTCCTGCAAATTTGTTGATATAAAATCAAGGATTTCAAAGCTCATTCCTTAAAATTTCAAACAATCTGAAAATGTTTCTAGAGTTTGAAAAACTAGATGTGGTTTGTTTGGCACGATTTTTTCAGAAATGTCCACAAATTGGTGTTTATCACGAATTTCAAGCATAATTCCCAACTTTTCTGAGGTGTTAAAATTCAAGCATATTTCCCGACTTTCAAGGTTAATGGACACCCATGGTATGATTATTTTCGATATAAATTCCCATATTGTGTCCATTCATTATACAAAATTCTGATATATATGGAGCGAAATTACTAATAAAACTAGAATCAACTAAATGTGTAACAAGTGTTTCTTCTATTACTATATACGCCCCATGTATTCATGACCAAATATAGTCCATGTTAGGACAAGATAAAAAAACCCAAATATTTGCCATCCAACACGTGCTATATATTGTCAATAAAGTATTAGTGTTGAAATGAGCAGGTTCATGGCAATACCGATACCAACATGCTCAAAAGTCATTCCCCTAATTCGTCAAACTAGCGCATATCCTCTATACGAATCAAACCGTGTATGCATACAGTAAGTTAAAAGTAAATGTTCGGTTCAGGTCTAGAGCACCCCAAATTTCTGAGTAATGGGTATAGATGCATAGGGCGTGAAGGGCGTGTGCAAGCAAGCACCCCTCGCCGTGGCATTGTGGGCAAGAAGAAGCAACTATGACACCCGAGGCTCCCGGTTCACGGTTCAGTTCCCAAAAGCTCTCCACCCACGACATTTCAGGGGGAGCTTTTTCACTCAAATTAACCGACGATTATATACGCAGTATGAAGCGGCAAATTTACACGCACGACAACTCATGCAAACCTCCCATTGGCCGGTTAGATGTGTCGTGACGTCCTGTTGAGGTTTCCGTCCGATGCCATCATGGTCACCCTCGGCTGACATTGTGGCTTATCTAGTCATGCAACAAAGCGAGCACAAGATACTGCCAAAAGTAATCGTAAACTGGTTTTCGTTTAGGGTGTGGGTTTATATATATGCCCAGATGAGTTAAAACAAAACCGCCAGCAATATATACCTTAATTAAACTTTAAACTACCCCCGTGCGATCGACACAGTTTTCAGTCGGTTCCAGAACAGGTGGCACTGGCCACAGGGTAATGTCACTGTCTAATCTACAATTAAACAAAAGCGAGGGGGGAGGGAGGATTGCAAAGGGGCAACGCACCCGAGCCTGGCAAGCAACTACGCCTTCGCCTGAATTGCACCCATAAATTGCAAATATTACTAATGCGACACCCTGTAATTACCGGGTGTCCCATAGAAATCGTCATTGAACATCTGCGTGAAGAACGAAAAAAAAAGACGATACGCGAACATTAAAAATGAGACCCCCCTTTAACTGAAAGGTGTCCCATAAAAATCGTCTATGCACAGCTGAGTGAAGAACAATGAGGACAATTACTAATATGACACCCTGTAGCTACAGGGTGTCTCATACAAATCGTCTTTGAGCATCTGAGTGAACAACGGCAGAAAGAGCTAGAACACACGATTTATACTACTAATGAGACACCCTGTAATTATAAGGGTGTCCCATAAAAATCGTCTTGGAACATCTGAGTGAAGAATCACAGAAAGGAGGATACATTACGTCATTAATGGATGCTGCCCTTGATTTATAAACCGATAAGCTCGTTTAGTTATTAAATTACAGATCCATAATTAAGAAATGTTGACATTTCGAGTGTAGTTACTACATAAGCACGTGCTACTTTTATATTAAAAAATTATTACCAAACCCCGCCTCCTTTCAAGAATTGTAAAACGTTTGCATATGAGTTAGGTTTATCATGAATAGGTACTGTCAGTTGCATGGATAAGTCATAATCTGGATGCTTATGCATCGAGGACAAATATAAAAAATAGACCTGCTCTCCTTTTTGAACATCTAGGTGCAAGTATTAAAAACCTAAATTATTAGCAGCCAAACCAATCAGTTCAACTCCACATGTTGCCTATTTTACTGGTGTGTCACACCGGTAAACCCCAAATCCGATGGCCAGATAAACCATAAAAATGGTGAATATACGGCTGATTACAATCTCAAAAATCCAGGTTGATCAAATATGTCTAAACTATAAGAAACGATAACTTTTGACAATTTGTCATTAAACATGTTGTCACCCATCATTTATCAGTTTGTCGTGTACATTGTGTGTCACACATGCATAAAGTGACACCATATTTAGTTGAAACGTGTTTGCATTTCAAATGTTGCAATTGCAATAAATAGGACGCTCACAAATAATCCATTTCACGTTTGTTGGAAACAGATAGTGAACAACACGAACACCATTTATCAGTTGTTGCCTATTGCCGCGTATGAAATTGTTTAAGTGCATTATTATGGCGTGTGGCGCAGTAATGTTTTAATGGAATTGTTTTCCGCTGAATTATTAAGTAGGCAGTTTGGAAATAAGCTAATATTCACTCGACAAAAGCAGAATAAACAAAGGGAAAATTGCCGCATATCATTTGCCAAATGTTGTAATCCTGTTGCACTCATGGGTGTGGAGGGGAAGATACAATCACGACTGTGTTTTGTTTTTTTCTTTACTATCTTCCAACTTCCATCTGGTGGCATACATTTCTCCCTAATACATACAATTAACCGTGCAACAGGCCTGGAGAATGTATTCCACACTAACGGGCCTAATATTATATCACGCAGTGAAACGAGCTAAAAAAAAGCACATTGCGAAATTTCCATAAATATGAAATTTTGCTTATTTCGTTCAAAGTGGAATTCCTCAAAATACCAACTTTTGAAAGTAATGGAAGAATTACCAGAGCATGACAAATATATAGATCACGAATATCCGCCTTTCGCATTTTTGGATTTTAGTATTCCATTGGCGTATATGAGCCTTTAGCATCTCCAATATTTACGTACTGTATACAGAAATTTGGAGACACTGATGCAGACATGTTAGCAATTCAAAGAGCTGAATTGGTCTAAGGGAAATTTGCAGAATTTATTCAATCTTTGAAAGCAAAAAAAGGATTTGAATTTCACTTTATAGGGATTTTATAGCTTCCATCATCAAGTGGTTGACATTATTGTGAGATTCATGGTCTACTAGAATAATAATTGTTGGAAGGAACATGATTTGCGAGTAGTGATAGTAGATAATCTTTCATCCTAATATAGTTGTTTAAGTTAAAAATTCGATTACTGGTTTTCTCCAAGTATTCTTAATATATTTTCAAAAACATGCATTTATCCTCAATGTTTTTTGTAAGCTTATGTGTTTTCCAGGATAAAACTGAATTTTATGAAATATGTGAAAGATGGGAGCAAACAGGCAAAACTAGATGCTTATGAAAACTTGTACATTGAAGGCTAAAGATGGCCCAACACCAAATTTATTCTATTTTCTCTACGTTCCAGATGAGTATGGATTTTTTCAAAAATTCTGATCGTTTTGCATTCATAGTCTCCCAACGCCAGCAACATCTTCAAAAGCAATATGAGCATGCCTCCAGCACAAGCGCCAACATTTTTGACATGGCCACGACCGTGTCTTTATGGCCAGGGGGCGCAAAGCACTCATGAATAAAATGCAGACATGGCTTTTGAACGATTAAACCGTGAACGCCAGGACTCCGCATAATAATAACTCATCTCCCGAGCAGTCAACAATGCCCTCGTGATTTTCAATGCAACTGATGAGGGCGAGAGTGATATTGTTTCCTGGGCCCAGTTATAAAAATAACTACCGTGAGTAGCATTTCCTGTTCCTGCCAGATAAACGACACGCATTCAAAGCCTTATTTGAATTGTTATCGGTAAATAAATAAACGCAGTTACACCCCTTCCATAAAGATATCACACGCAAATGGAAAACAATAGTCCCCATGCAATGATAAAAACGGATGTACACTCTTGTATATATTTAGCTTCGTCGGAACCACTGGCGCCATCTATGAACAACGGGGCGAAGCTGCAAGTTAACTGAGGTGGAAAACCAAGAACAAATGCCTTCATTCGTTACGCATGGGGGCTAGCAAATTATAACTCCAAAAAATTATTTTCGCTTCGTCATTCATTTTCTTTTTTTTTTGCGAGCGTGCCTTTTCACGAACAATTTAAATGTTGCGGCCAACAACAACAACAATTTCTTTTGATCTCAGTCCGTATACGCATATTCCCCTAGCAGCGCCCCCTTCCTTCTGAAGCGATTTTCATGGTTTTCCCCTTCGTTTTTGTGTGTGTTGTTGTTTGTGGATCCCGAGGTGCTTTGAAGATAACTGCCTACTCGCAAATCATAATTTGTTCTTAATTATGGGAGGCCAAGTAATACGACCCAACTCCACACAACTTGCCGACAGCCAATTATAATCGCCATTGCCATTGCAACCTTCGAAGCAACTGTATTTTTGTCTGTATTGCTGCTTGTCAATACCACTTCCCCACCATGACGAACTATACAGTCAAGTGACATGATTGACCAATGCCAATTCCTTGTCAGTCACAACACAGGGTGTTATTAAGAAAATCAATACACCTGCTTCTTATATCGATGCTCTTCCGCATGTAGGATGACAAGTCCAAGTTGACACACTGGGTATAGTTTATAGGTAAAGATGAAACACCAATTCAAGACAGGTGTAACGCAGTAAGTCAATCGTGAAACGATTTCGTGGCTAATCCAAATACTGATTTACAGCTTTTCTGATAACAGTGTACACAGAAGGGACAAAACAGCAATATATAAAATAGACAAAAATTGGAAGGGTCTCACTCACTAACCTGCATTAAAACTAATATCAAGTTGCTTTTCCAAAAAAGCGAAATTTTGACAGTTTTAACTATATATGCAGATAAGATAAAAAACAAGACTTTTTTGAAAATGTCTAGAAATATTAAATAATTTATGAAAAAATTGTAAAAACAAAATTCTCATATATTGGAATTTATTTAATGGGCGAGGCCAGAAAATAAGTTGTGCCTATATTGTACTGTATTTGAAGGAACGAATTTAATAGGTCGGCCTAGAAAATAAGTACTTCCGTTACACTGATGTCACTTCCGTTCCACCGCAGAGCTGAATTTCCACCCCTATACCGCAAATATTATTAACGTTTAGGACTTGTTTTATGAAAAGTTATCGTATAAGCCACTTAGTCAGATTCACAGCCGTTAGCCGTTACAACACCGCTGTCCTATAATACCGAAAACAAAGACGTGGTTATTACGTCAAATGACAAGGCTAACCCAAAAAGCATACAATTTGCCTAGTTCATGTCACGATGTCAGGTCAAACGTCAAGCCATTGCATTTTTAATGTACAACCGAAATTGGTAGTAATTCAGCGTGACATCGCGTTAACGTATACATTTTTACTGCGGACTAAAAGCATTATTTAGATGCCAAATTAAAAAGCTGACAAATAAATATAAAAAAGGCAATTTCAGGGGCGTTTGAAAACTCGGTTCCGTGACATCCAACCAGCGTAACGAGAAAAAGCGATAACATGCTCTTCAGGAGATCCTGTTAGAAAAAGCTGAAGCATAAAAAAATATAAAAAATTGGTCTTTGATTACAGGGGAGCAGATTTGATAGCAGCGCCTCTATGGGGGTACGTGGGCGTCCGCCACATATAAACCATATTAAAAAAATCAACATGGCAAATGTAACTTTCGCATTTTTTAACAAATACACAAAAAAAGCTACGATTACAATTTCAGTATATTCTCACGTGGCTATCAATTAAAACTTTTTTTTTTGTCAACTTTCCCAGACAATCAAAAATTATATAGCGCAACAACGAGCCAGACAACAACCATTAATCATAATTGTGCAGGCGTGGTTCCAGGTCAAGAGCTCCGCCCCTTAAAAAGGGGGTTGAACGGGATTAGTACCCGCCCACGGGGTGACCCGAAAAGGGGCAGGACCGGGAGGTTTTCCCCTTTCACGTCAATCAAGGTGGTCGTGCAACCAATGAGGGCAGACAGATGGGAATGCAGACAGCAGTCAAGCCGAAGTAAAAAAAAAAGAAAAAAAAAAACGCATCATGGGGGGAAAAAAGCCGAGCAAACAATGGCCTTTGTGCTGCTATGGCGGCTAAGTGTATGTGTGCGTTCACTGTTCAAAGTGCTACATTTTGCGCTGATGAAGCCTGACCCTTTGGCTCTGCAGAAGGGGGCTTCATGTTAATAAGCAAAACTTGAGGGCGACCCCTAAGCAAGTGCTAATCTTTTTGGGGGTTGAATGATGTACTCTACGGGTTGTTGATTGTCGAGCGGAGGCACACCCATGGTAAGAGAAGTGCCAGATATGCCATGAAGCGCCGCAGGGGGGAGACTTATCCGCAGCATAGAAATCCGGGATTAGCTATTATTATATTAGAGCCACCGTTGTTGGGGGATATGGAGGAGTTGAAAGGGATAGAAAAGAAAAGAGGATAAAAACAATAAGCAGCAGATTGGGGGAGGACATACAAAAAAAAAAAAAAACCGAAGGCGTTTTATAGAATGACGGGGGTGTTCGCTGTTTGGGAAATAAGGCGATTTCTGCCTTTTATTTCCTACCAGCAGGATGGATTCCCGCAAACAAACCCGTATTATTAGATGGGGGACATCAGCAATTGTGACATTTGATTATATCTTCCTTTATCCCCCACTGCTCTATTCATGAGCTGGGCAGTGCTGTTTTTTAGCACTAGCACGGATGAGAAAAATCAATTTTTCAGAGTTTTTAAAACATGGCATTGTATATTTTAATCCTCTTTTCAACGCCAAATGACTAACCAAAAACCTCGAAAATCATATGGATAGATAAACCAAAATAGTGGAAACGCATATTGGAATTTGATTCCCCAAACACATTTGTATTATTTGGGTGTCAGGACCATTTTGGCACACGTCTGGCCCTCCAAGACTTTTTGTCTATGTGGTAACACAATTTCACATTAGCTGCATTTATATTGATCTAATAAATTAACACAAAACCAATTTCGTGTTAACACTATTTTTCATGAAAATAGCCTTGACCTCTCTGACCCCCTGATTCCCATGGTTCCCCAGGCCTATGTTTTCAAGCTGCAGGCATGTTAACAACTTTACAATTACAGAAAAGTGGATGTGCGTATATAATTATCTTTACAGATTGCAATCAACAGGCAATTTACAGTAATCTGTGTTTAAGTCTCTTGCATTCAAAGCAAAACATAGCGACTACGTAAAGACATTCCAAATGTCACAGACAGTCAGACTGGTCAACCACTTTGACAAGGGACGTGCTAAAAATCCAACAAGGTCACAATGCAAGTTATTTTAGCCAAAATCCAAAGAAGCTTTTTTTTCTTATTTATTGCACGTGGGGGTCCAGCCATATTCCACCTCCTTAATTACAGAGCGGGGCGTAAACTCCACTAAATGCCACCCTTAGCCAAATATCTGAGGAGAGGGTCAGCCCTAAGCCATACCACCGGGATAATCCCATATTAAAATATTATTTCCCAACATACAACTCAGCCGTCGCTCCAGGGGTTGTGATTAGACGTTCCCGCTCCACGGGGATTTCTCCTCCAACGTGCCGAGGGGGAGAACCGCAAAGGTGGGCGAGACCCCATGCGTGCAAAAAAAAAAAAAGGCTCCCCCTCGGCTAGCACGGGATATTTAAGGGGGAGGGATAATCACCATGCAGCTTACACCTTTAATCCATTCAGATCAAAATGACCAAGTGGGTGGTTCCTACCGAACAAATGAAACAGGACCAGATAGAGCGCAGTCATGCGGATCCTATGAAGCTCCTCTTGTTATTTTTTTTATTATTCCCCCATCCGTCTCCCCCATCATTCCTCACGCTCAATCAAATATTCCCCCCTTTGCCTTTCATTACTCGTTGAATGGGAGAAAAAAAAAGGAATTCGTATTGGATATGGCTTCTCTTTCAACTATAGGGTCCGTATACCACATATGCCCTTCCGACTCAAAGTTCCCAGCATTCTGCAGTGCGAGGGGTATATAATAATTCCCCATTACGGGGTCACCCTTTCTAGGGGTAAAGACTGTAAACTGTTTTGAACTCCCTGAGGGACCTCGATTTGTGTCGGGATTATTAGATCTACTAATTCTCACTTTGAGAAGTCGCATATAAAATCTTGCCATCTATTAGCATAATTAGTATTTCAGCAGTACTGAATGTCTATACAAAATGGAGTATAGATCCAGAAATGCAATAAGTTGTTCCATGTAATACTGCATTTGGTAGTTTACAAAAAGCCCAACGGTGGTAAAATTGAATGTTCTTTGTTGTCTGGACGAAACATTTGCAATTAGTAATTAGGTGTTTTAGTCAAATTAGCTTAGCAGCAGAAAATAATGGCGTTAATGATAGGTACTAGGCACGTTCATTATAACCTGGGTTTTATACTGCATGTATACGTGTTGCAGGTGATAAGGGTGGCCCTTTCAATGGTGTGGGAGTTTGTGTGTACCACAAAAGCCATTTTCATGAAAAATAAATGGACGTATTTAATTACTAGTTATTAGAGGCCGGCTACATTTTTAATTATTAACCGTGCACTCGCGTTATCAAGCCAAATTACCAGTCTCTCACCGCAACCCAATTTTTTTTCCACTAAAACGCAATCATTAAATTAGTCTATGGAAATAAGAAGAATGTAGATTCTAAAAGTGAACATCTCTATTGAAACTACATGTTCACTGCTACAATGACTGACTTTTCTAGTCCATCAAAGTGACCCCATAAACATCATGGAGTTGTCTGTTATCCGAAACATATCATTCAATCTTCAAATAATGAAATATTGTCAATCATCCAGACTGCTACTAACCATGGAAAATTACTATTAATTTATCTTGTTTGATGACTGGTCTGGCCTTGCTAAAGAGTCGTTTTGATCTATTATTCCGCCCGGATAATCGACGCTAGGCGCTCAGTAAATCTATTGGAACAAATTTCAAGTACATTTCAAGATTCATCCCTTAAGATTTCAAGCACTTTCCCCCACGTCCAGCTACCAGAATGTTCAAGAATTTCAAGCACAATTTCTGAATTTTTTGTGCTAAAAAAAATACAAGTAGGCCTAAATTTTCCTACTGTAGATTTTCAAGGCGACTGGACACCCTGTATTAATCAGGGTGTGCCTAAATACAATTTTAAAAATTCCATAAAAAAATTGCAGTGACTTCATGGGTGATCCTCATCACTGCACTATCAGATACAGAAGTTCTACAAGTAAGAAATGCCTTCACGTATCCTGTTTTCTGTTAATTTTGTCTTTAATAAAACCCAAAAAATGCAAACACTACACTGTCCCCCATATTCCATTTCAGCTGCCGAAATCTATAGCTTCCAGATATGTTCAACAAAAACACGCTATAATATTTTCTCCCCCCATCGCCGCAATCCAAAAATAATACGGCGTGTTTGCTAATAAATAAAAAAGATAAACAACCAATTGCGAATACATAACTTCCCAATTAGTAATCCAATCACTCGCTAAGAAAGCCCCTCTCCCAAATTGCCATTTAATAGCCTAATCTGCAAAAAAAGTTGCTGTTTTTTTTGGGGAGGTACTCGGGAGGCCTGACATTAAGGTTGAAGAATAACAAGTTTTTCACCACGCAAACCTCACGGTTGATGGAGGGGAGATGCATTTAGGGAGAGAGAGGGATCAAACGGCCATTTCTCGTGTTGATTCGCTGATAAAGGAAGCAATCTTGCGTGCCAAAGAACCCATGAAGTCCTCCTTTGCCATCTCCCCTTCAACCCACCTCGAAACCGCAGCATTTGCATCCATGTAACGGTTACTGTAGAAGAAGATGCAAAAAAAAAAAAAAGAAAAAGCAGGAGCAACAATAACAAGATGGCCCACAGGCAGTTTCCTCCGCGACCCCTGCCGTCCTTTTAACAATGAAAACTGTTTTTCTAAATCCGCCCAACACCTGGGGTTTTACACAATGAGGCTTTGAAAAATACCACACAACCCCCTTATAAAAAAAAAACCAAGTCTGGCAGCGTGGAAAAGGGAAATTAGCAAACCCACAACTTTCCACACCAGGTGTCAGGACTATCGCCGAGGGACCTAACAGGA
>JAQGBW010003463.1:0-16244 GCA_034698625.1 Julus scanicus
TGACTTTTCCCTGACTTTTCCAGGTGCTTTCCGACTTCCCTGACTATTCCAGGTTTTCCAGGTCTGGGGGAACCCTGTATAAATGTACAAAATTAAATCATAGTCAGTTATAAAATATCAATATTGATATTGAACAAAACTAAGTTCCATCATAAATATCAATATTTTATTTTAAAACTATGGCACCCGTACCCAAAAAAAAAAAACAGTAGCCCAAAGTTTCACCATTTGGGCTTTTGTCCGTGGTAATTTTTTGTTATTCCAGGGTTCCAATTAATAAATTGTCGCCTGGGTTAGAAGTTTGAAGACCGCTGAAATAGATAAACACAAACACATTTATTTGGCATGGCTGTGCAACTCATTTAAAGTTATAAGACAATCATTAAAATTACGGTACCAGTTCCTGCCTATCATTAACGAGTTTTAGTTTGTTACTATCATTATTTTAAAATAGCGTTAATGTGCAGTTAGTAAATATGGAAAAAAAAAAAAAAAACAGGCAATGAGTCCACCTTATCGATTTTCATGGAACTTTTTATTATAGACACGAGTGGTGACAAGTGGCAGAAAATAAAAGTCGATACGTTAGTAAAATGACAAATGTACAGCATTCCATTCAATCAAGAGAAGAGATAGAGATAGCGACGTACAAGATCGCCGTGAAACAATATGGGGCTAAACCGTTACTTAATCGGCTGGCATGCCACTGCTAAAATACTCCTTATCGTACATTTGATAATAGATTGCGCTGCTAAACGACTCAGATCGGCCATCTCGCTCACCTTAAAACAGAAACCGTTAAAACTGCATCACAGTCAGCACTCGCTCACCACACACGCTCGGCATCACTTACTCGGGACGAAGGGAAACGAATACAAAATTCAACCTCGGAGCAGAGAACTTTGACCTCCTAGCAAAGACGAAACAAACATCACTAACGGGAGTAAATTATATCGTATGCGAGACTAACCGCACAAAATGGCGTCTAGCTGCCGACGAACTACTTCCTGAAGTTTGTATCGGTATCGTATCAACGCCTGTGCTTCTGAAAGCGGTCCAGAAGTTTCAAAATACCTTTCAAAATCAAAAATCTCCTCGCTTTGAAAGTGTATCGCAGTTCGGGATTCTTAAAAATGCACAGGGATGGCGCTATGCGAAGCCCGTAATAGTACATTTCTGGAGTGGGGTGTTTTCAACAGGGCAATTATGTCCCTTACCTATAGGGCTCTCTTTCTGCAAGCATCACCAAATTCCCAAATGGCGCTGAATTAAAATGTAAAAAATCTATCTGCAAAGTGATAAAAAAAAATTGAAAGGTACTCCCATTTTAACTCAAACCTAAACTGTCGATTTACACAAATATTTAAATTGGTTCATGTATTTAGAAAACATATATTTACAGAAATAATTTGAAATGAAGCAGTTTAAGTTAATCAGGAAAATGAATTTTTCAATGACAGAATTTATTAAAACTGAAGTATCTTACAAACTGTAACCACTGCAGGTAGTTGATTTACGTTTTGAAACACGTTCTGGGAAGTTTAGCATTGCAGCAATTTAAAAACTGTCCACCAAACCAAAATTAAGGTAATCCATTGAATTAGGGCTAAACTTTGTCGTGATACGTATCACAGGCCATGCCACGAATGGCAAATTCGATATTAATTCGTATTACGATTATGAACATCAAAGCTCCATTTTTAATTACGGATAAAATCTATCAGTAACTCTTGGTTAAACAAGCATCTGCAATTTTTTTTAAAATTCACAGAAATGTCAATGTGCACTAAAGGTCTAAAACCTTTTACCAGTCTGATTTGTCCAATCTAACGTGCCTTGCCTATTTGTGTTCAGCAAGATTGAGACATTCATTTTAAAAAAAACGTAACCGAAAATGGTGGCCGTAAATTCTATTTATGTATGTAAAACACCATCTTTTTTACGATTTCACAATAATAATAATCATAATTATAAATCAAAAACTTGCAATTATTCACATTTCATGATTAGACAAAACACGTCAATATTTAAACCTGCAATTTTGTCGTGATATTTAAAAAAAAATGTAATCGCGAAATTTTTTTTCGCACTTTTTTTTGTTGCAAAAAAACAAAAAAACAAACATAATTGAATATGTGCAGACGAAAACACACAGGGGCGACCTAGGACCTGCCAAGGAACGATCCTGCGGATCTAGCTCGTCTATGCTAGCTTAATTTAGAGAAGCTTCAATCCCCAGACAGGTTCATTCATATGTTTACAAGGGTCTCGAACCCACAAAGGACCCTCAAAGGCTGTTTTATTAAAGCAATGCATGTGGCTTTGGTCTTTACGAAGTACTTTCGCATTATCGAGTAAATATTTGGAAAGGTTTGCTTCATTGTGTTGAAGAAAAACTCGTCGTGTCATAATCAAAACACAAAAATGGCATGACGAGTTTATATATCCAACAAAACGTAGCAAACACCAAGTTTTTCACTCGATAGGATTTTGGCGTGCACGGTACAGGAGTTGGTTGTACAATTTTTAACCAAGCTGACGTGAGATGTTGTCATTGGAGGGTTTGTCCTCCCCTTTTAACGTGCAAAATAAGTATCCGAATAATAAAGACGATCCCTGTTTTAAAGCTGCGATTTTCCTAACAATGACGAATTGCAACGTGCAACCGGACAATCTCCCCGATGCAAACATCCAACGGCGTGAAATTTTGGGATACGCGATAGTATTTAGAGAACCGGAAAGACGTGCTTCCCGTAGTAAACAGAATTTGGGCAATTCCTGAATTTTCGGCGCAGTTACGAGCAAATCCGTCAAACAGCCAACCGGTGTGATGGCACGTTGAGATTCGCCAGCATCTCCCTGCTAGTTCCGGGGCTTACGTCCGTCAATCCTCGCTGTCACACGCGAATAATTTGGCACCTTTCCCACCAGTCACGTCCCTAAGAGTCACCGCTTGACCGTTTCCGCTGCCGCCGCCTCTTCCTGTACATCAGGAATGTTTGCTAGAAAAAAAAATATAAGATGCACTTGTTCCGTTTCGCGGTCCTTTTTCCGGCTCGTTCCCCTAGAGTCCAGCCTCGATCGTCATCGTAAAACCCCCGACGTCAAAGCAGCGTAAGTGGGAACAGTGGGGAGAGTATTTGCGAGAGACAGAGAAAGGGGAAAACAATGGCAGCTCAATGCGTCGTGTAACTAGATAAAATACGGTGTACGTGGGTGTCGAGTGTTTTTTTTTTTTGCTTTTCGGGGAAATCCTTGGGACGCTCCCGGGTGGCCAGCTCGTGGATTAAACGCCGGCGGAGATCAGTGATGCCATCGGTGTTTCACTTTCAAACTATTTATGTTGTAGCGTCGGCGGTGCCACCATGTGGCATACGCTTCCGTCATTCCCGAATAGCGCGTGGATGTACATCTATTTACAGTGGTGAGGACCGTGCTGCAGGGATCGCTGCAGTCGCCGGCCATCCTTCTATAGTATTGAACAACTTGAGCTGCAACAGCCGCTACTACCGTTTTTACTCTTTTGTCTTTGATCTGGAATCACAACGAGAAAAATTTGGTTAGTTATCAAGTCGCCATGATAGAAACCTCTATAAAAAGAGGGAGGACAAAATAATAAAAAACACTAAGAGCCACTATGACCGCAATAAAAACAGAAAATTCTGTTCTTATAATACAGTATAATTGTGCAAAATATTAAAGTTTTGGGTTTGTGATAACTTCGGTGTTTAAACAGAGCTGAGCCTCAAAAATGTACTTGGCAAATGTTTCGACATTTTTATTTATATTGTTTTCATATCTGGCTATAAGTGGGTTTCCCAAAAAATTCAGGCATGCACTAAAACAGAGAAAAAATATTTTGAGAAAGATTTGAGAAAATAAGGTCAAATAAACAGTTTAGAAATATATATTCCTTTTTAGACATCTCGCTTGGCACGGTATTTTTGAGCAGAGTTTCCAAAAATGCCGTGAAAGTAACAAAAACAATGCCACAAGCGCACAACACGTACATTGAAATTTATAAACCATTCACACATTGCAAAACAAAACGAGTGCTGATACACATTTAGACTTTTAAAAGATATCCTTCAAAGATTCAACCTAGATGCATGTGGCTGAAAGGCTATAAAGAGGAATTTTTTTTTGTTACGGATTAATTTTTGAGGCTGTTGCTCTGGCCAAATTCTTTTTATGAAACAGCTGAAAGCATAGGTCTGTGCCACTTTACCAGATATCCATATTACCCCGGTGGTTTTACGTCATGCCAGAAATACACCTGGGACTACGAAAAGCGTGCCAAAAACAAGCTCACCAAAAGGACGACTAATTAGCATTCATCAAACTACGTGCGCATTTTGCTCGGAATTATTTTTTTCTTTTTGTTACTTCTACTCACCTTGAGAATTCGGTTCTGGTAGATTTTCACGGGGTACTAGATGCATGACTGTGGTCTTGCCAGCTGGTAAACCTAGGGCTGCGAAGCATGAAAAGAGAAAAGAAAAAAAAACAAGCATTAATTTACGGACGACAGAGGAAATCGTGCACAACCCCGGTTGACAATAAGCGACAAAAGCGACTTGCAAGTGCAACCAACCCGTTCAGGATGTTGTCGGTATCAAGGTGGGAAAATTTGCTAAAAACGAGAAATTTAAAACGCCGTGTGGTCACTAAACCAGGAAATTCGTGTAGAAGTGAACAAATCATCCTATATCAACGACACAATGCATATAGTAGATTCCAATTATTCAGGATCTACGCTAGCGAACGAAAAACTGCTTCGGGTGCGACTAAGCTTGTCCAACCAAGCAAAAAGATCAAATATGCATAATCAAGTCGTGTAATTATGCCCTGAACATATGCTTATATTTGCATAAAAGATTACATTACTGTTAAATTCCCCTTCCGTCGCACTTATACAGTAGATTGCAAAAGTATCTAGGACAAAACCAAATTTCAGACTTTGTCCAAACCATAAAACATTGAAGGCGACCTCAGCAATCAAAAACTTAAAACATGACATTTATTCCTGTTTCCGGCGTTTGATCAGGTTGTATGTTTTTAAAACATTTTTAAAACTGTGTATGGGATTTGGTATTTCCCTTTTTTAGTGCTCTTTGAGTGTTAGTGTATTTGTTTGTTTATCGGATCATGTTCTATGATTTAAGATTGAATGAATGAATAAAATAATGTAATCGATGAAATGGGAATAATGCTGCTTATTCATTTTATACATGTCAAATAATACTGGGATACTGTAGATTCGGCGAAATCTTTTTCAGAAACAATATACGGTATTTTACGGACTTTAAGACGCACCTTCATTTTTAAGCATTTTTTTAAAAAAAAACAAGTAGTATAAGACGCACCTGAATTTTGGAGACAATTTTTTGAAGAAAAAAGTGTTAGTCCGTAAAATACGGTATTTAAAAAAGATTGATGCTATTACATTGATTAAAAGAAGATATTATTCTAATAGTGTTCTTGTCCTAATACTTTTGCATACTAATGTAAGTAAATTTGAAAACAATTTCAAACCTAACATCAAACTGCATGTTCTAGTTCGATAAACATCATTTTGAAACATTTCCCACGTTTACTAACATTATATTAATTTTTAATAAAGTAAAAAACTTAAAATGCATTGCAGGCTGTCAAGAAATAAGGAAAACTAGTACGTTGGGAAATACATTTTTTCACACAGAGATTTTACAAGTAAAGGGAAAAAAGGATTTAGGAACCCATAGTGGCACATCTGCTTTTTTTTTTTTTTTTTTTTTTTTTTTTTGCACATCAACTTATGGGCATCATTTTACATTGCAGGCCTGGTTTGTTTGCCCCTGATGTTTTTTCTCAACACATTTTTTCTGCTATTTTTGATACATTTTTTGGACGACTTTCTGTTTGTATGACATGATGATAGGTTTGCAGCCATCATCTTGGGACATGAATGGTGAGCACCATTAAAAATGACATGTCAACTTAATCTGACAAACAGGCCACTACCATAAGTGGAGGGGCATTAGCAAACGGTACTATCTTAATCGTCATTGGAACAGTGACAAAAATAGCTTGTACAAAAACTGTAACACGCTCTGAAGCAATATTGTCAGTTTCAGGTAATTTTTTTTTTTGGGCTAAAGAGGATGCTGAAGAAAATACGCAGAGAAGTTTTTTGGACTTTATAAGAAAGAACTGGATACATCATTTTTGTCTCAGTATTTTCTTAACACTGTGTCACTCACCAAACATGTCAATAGAACCCCCAACTTATTTTTTTTTAAAACAAAACTGTTTACAATTTTCTTTTAAAATGCACACTGTACATTTCATTTATTTGCCATACAATAAATCTACAAAAGACCTCAAATGTGTAAATTTCTATATTTTTGTAACATCAAAAGTTTCAAATTGATAAAATAGTATAATGGCCACCCACAACTGGAGATTCGTGTTTTCAGAAGGCTCAGCTGACATTAATTCTGATGATAATTGAGGTTCCAGTGCATTTCAACAAATCTATAAGTGGCAATCTTTAGCAAAACGTTTCCATTACTTTTCCCCATAATGAGGAGAAATATGAATCGGCAGCTAGCATTTCCATTATAGTGTACACCCCTGCAACTATTTTTTTCTTCCCCCTCTCATTTACCCTGCAAAGCCTTGCTCAGCCTTGTCCCTTTTCCCCTGCATTAATATCGCTGAGAGAGATCCAAATTTAGTTACGAAAAATCAAGGATGGCCTCAAATCACACGGGGAAGTGCATTTTGAATTGAATTCCACACAGGAACCTCACAGGCTAATGGTGAAAAAGTTCAATGCCTTTAAAACGATTATTTTTTGTCGTTTGCTGTTTTTTGTTCTCACCAGGGAATAAGAGCCACTTAAAAGTGGCAGACGCCATCTGCGAGAGCCCCGAACAAATCATCTTGCTCGTTTTCTAACCCAAGCGAATTTAAATTCGCGAAATTTGCGCAATATGGATGAACCGAGGCCTCGGCAGCGCTTTTTCTTTTCACCCAGTTGCACTTCCGAGCAATGCCGATACTTGCAATTCACGGTATCGGTTCCGAAGTGGCTCCCGAACGACCCTATTTGGCTTGCTTCGATCGCAGTCATCGATTCCGAGGATTTTTGGGTGAGCTTGAACGAGAATTTGCGAGGAATTGATCCACTGAACTTACTGAAGAAATAAACATCGCCTTATTCAAGTTTGCCCTTCGGGAAAGGAAAAAAAAAACTCAACGAAAACGGAAGGGGTGCCAATGTTATCGGCAGAAAATAAACTGAAGCTTAACTATACCTTTAACTGCGGTACTTTCCGTTTTATGAAACGAAATAACAAAGTTTATCCACTTGCATCGCAGTGGTTTTGCAATTGCAACAAATGAACAGCCATAGAAAAATGGCAGTCAAACAATACTTTTACTGCAGTGGAAATGCAATATTGGCTATTATTTTTGATCCGACACCATTGCCATTTGAACCCAACACAATGGCGTAAATATCAATAATTCCATCAATATTTTGGTCGTGTTGATAGGTATCATTGGTAGGAGAATTGACTATAGGAGAGTTTTACTTTATGTCAAACGTTAGCAAAACTTGTTTTATCGTAATGAACGGCAAATGACTTTTTGCAAGAGAATCCATCTTTAGAGGGTCTGAAAGGCCTAGTTTTTTTTACCCAGGAATCAATCCCAAAGCCAATCGTAGCCCTCAGAAGAAAAATTGCATCGTGGTCGCCATTTGGGGAGTGACAGATGAGGAAGACAGGACCTAGTTTAATATCCTCTCCCGTTGAGGGATGGCAGTTTGGCTCGACCGATGTATAGTCGCTCGCCTGCTTTGCCAATTGCACTGTTTCCATTTGGAAATGCATAAATAATGTCCTGAGCTGAAGCTATTTGATGTAAGAACTCACACTTGTCTGGCCCCCAAAATTGTGACACAACATCCGCTTGAAAATTTGCTATGGTGCTTCACTGGTTTTATGCCATTATTTTTACACCAGATTTGTCAAAAGATCTGCCAGAAATTGCTTTAAAAGTTGTCTATCTATTGTTAGGTGTAAATAATTATTTCAATATAACAATTTCAATATATTTTGTCACATTTCTAGTGTCATTTTATAGTTTGAAATAAAAACTTAAAAACATTTCCAAAAATTTCCAACACTACTTGGATTTTTCCCTACCAAATTTTAAAAAAGTATACGAAAAGTGAAAAATAGACGATACACTGAAACAATTTTTTGAAAAATCAATGTATCGATATTTTTTCGTACAAAAACTTTCTTGGCTACAAACAAACAGAATTGGGAGTAAAAAAAACTGCACCTCATGCACTTTGAGAGGACAGAATCTGATTTAGAGATAGAATCGAGCCTGGGGAACCTTGTGAAAGCTGCTCTTGGAGACTTCTTAGCTTACAAAAACCCTTTTCGTGCCCACTGTGGCGAGCAAATACCATATTTTCTTTGAGGGAGCTAAGTCTGACTACTACCATACACATCCTAACCGGGTTGATTGCTCAAAAGCGATTATAGTGGTCAGCCTCTGGAGAGCTCCATCAGGGGGCTGCAAGAAAAAAAAACTTTGAAAACAACTAATCTTTTTCAAGGAATTCTAGAGTACTCACCTCCTAGCGTGACGTTGCCATGGAGAAACCTTCCTTGATATATTAGCCGTAGAATCTCTGCTTTGGAAACCGCTTCTTCCGTCCATTCTGGTGTGGATAACGAAAAGATAGAAAGAGAAAAAAATAAAGGAAAATCAGTAACAGATAAGTTGAGGAGATGCTCGAAAAAGATTAGTGACGAGTTTCGTGCCACGAACAAATGGAAATCCTTAAATAAGTCTTGTGCTAAGTGAGAAAAAAAAAGAGAGATAAAAACAAATATTCCAAATAATTGCTTCTTCTGACGATGAATTCAGCTCTGTACTAAGAGCAGGGAACAGAAAATGGAAATTCTTAACTGGTTTAACATTTGAAACTGAATGGAGGTCGTGGGGTGCAGGCTGCTAGGCGTGGCCGTCTAGTTTTAGCTTTAAAAAAAATTCCCACGAATTTTCCGCCTAATTATCCAGCGAAGGTTGCTGAATTTTAAATACCGTTTTTGAACTTGTTTTTGAACTTCAATATCACAGATATCTATACTTCAAAAAAGCCATGCACAAGGCTGATATACGCCACCAGGTGGTGCAGAACCAGAACTGCAGTGCAGTGTCAGGTTAACCCTCCTACTCCCAAAAATCAATTAATGTATTAATGAATTAATCCCTCAATGTAGGATGAATCGTAGATCTTATACAGTATGCATTAGTTCTACACAAGCATACAAATTACTGTATTTCCTCAATTATAAGAACCACATTAATTTTAGTACCACCAACAGAAAAGCTTTGATTACAAAATGAAAATCTTTGATAGTTTATCTTATCAATTTAATAACAATAATCAAACACTGTAAACAATACACACATGAGGAAGAAGCTTTTCTGGTAGAATATTTGGACAAATTTACCGAAAATATTCAGCTGACGAAAAATACAGATCCAGTAAATACTGTAATCTATGAAATTTTAGAAAGAAACTACATCCACAATTTCAAAGAGGTTAACGTGATGTTATTTTCTGAAATTTGATTTTATTTAGTTGAGCCAACGCTGACTATACTGCAATGTCAGGTCGACCCGTGGCAGGGAAGGAGCAAGCCCCAAACACCCCACCTAATTCCAAAAACCAAGTTAACATTGTAATCCCTACATGAGGGATGTATCAGATGTTAAGCTGATAAGAACAGAAACTACACTTTGATCTTAGCCATAAGGCCGAGAAGCGATACCAAACAGTGGTACACGATTGAAAGTCATGAATTGGAGTGAGGATACCCTTGTGGTAATGATTTCAAGAAAACTTAAAGTTAAACTGCGATTCGCTATAAAAACGTTACTGGCCATATAGAATCGATCGAAGGCAGTATTTAGGCAAATACAAAAGCATTTAAACACAAAAATATTCGCAATGTTTTCGAAAAAAATGAAATTTCATCATTTCTCATTCTGTATTGAACACATGGGCACAGCAGCGCCACCTAGGGGGTACTAAGGAAATCTTGTTTAAGCCTATTTTTAATATAGAGGTCAAACAACGCCTGGTGACGTGGTGGCAACTCCACCAGATGTCATTCACCTAACCCTGTGTCACAAGCCTCGCACAGGGTGGCACATATGTGCTCATTGGTTCGTTTTCGAACCCTCCGTTAAAAAGGAGTAATTTTGAATCTTTAATGCAAAAATCCACCACAACCTATGTTTATTCACTCCCTTGCCATCAACAAACTTTTTGATCAGATTAGTTTAGGAAAACTGTTTGTTTGGCTTTAGTGACCTGTCAATAGTAATGTTGAAGCATATAAAATTCTAATCTCGAATTAAGACGCTAGTCTTATCTTATCTTGTAAAAAAAATGTCATCTTTTCAGGGTTTATTTGCTGTCTATTGATCTTAGAACAAAATAGGCTAAGCATCGAGATATGCCTCGTTTGTTCAATTGTTCTACTGCTATCAGCTATAGCTTCCTAAAATAGCGTCAATGTATTATGTGTTCCTGAGGTTTTAATGTAGTGTATTTCAACTGCTGCGACTATAAATATATTTTGTAAATAGATAACATTCGAATTGTTCGCCATATTGCAGAATACTGGATTCAAAATCGGTATATTGATGTATATGTATTTCTACACATTACCAGTAGGCAAAATATTTGAAAAACAACGTCGCAAATAATAACTTTTTAATATATTTTGTCAAGCCATTTAGAAATCTTTCACAAGCCCTACGAACCAAATCATAAAAAAAAACTCAATAAAAAGGAGATCATTGTGTCAACTATAGCACATCTGCTTCAGGGCTGTACAGCATGTTCATTAAATAAAAATGACGTCAAAAAAGGTAAGTTTCACGCATCCTTCTCGTGCAAGCTGCACTTAAAGCGCCTCCAAGCGTATCAATCAATAAGTAACGACGCAACGTCAGCCGAGGCACGCACAGACCTACTTATCGACGGGAATTTCGAGTTGGACGAACGACAAACACCTATTGTTCGTGAGCAATTCATCAAACATGGAGGAAGGATTACCCATGAATAAGCCCCAGGCAAAGCTTGGTGCGGAAGTCTAGTTGCGCCACCTACACAGTTGGAAGGGTTATCCAAATCCTTTTCTATAGAGTTTGCCGAATATCAGAAATTTAGGATAGAAGGGTATGTTCAGGGAAAGCATCAAGAACGTCATCATGGCTGTCAATGGCGTTCTGATTAAGTGGTGGACCCTCAAACAACATGTCCATAATGCAAAGTAGTGAGGCCAACAGGAAGTGTAGTGTTATGCGTGGTTTCACGAACATGTTTCGATAAACAGGTTTGTCCACATCATTAAGCATTTCGAAATGAAGGGAATGTTTGCTGTTCATGGCGCTCCTACCAAAGCTTGTATACTTTGGCCAAAAAACAGGCCTCTGCTCTACAAAGCACGTGGGTCGATCAACGGACTACAACATGGCATATCGGTCTTTGAAGGAGCGCCATAAACAATTTTAACACATTTTTTTTTCTTCTTTGATTCGGATTTGTGATGCTTGAGCAAACACCGAAATATTTGCTTGAAACACGTTTTTTTTTTTTGGCAAAATGTTTGCTGAAGCCTTATTTCGATGTCGTGTTTGCAGAGTACAGATAAGAGCAAACACGGAACATAACCATGGTTTCTGCCAATTTATTTGTAGAGAAGTGTTTTCATGGACATGTTTCGATAAACAGGTTTGCCCAAACAGTGTTCACATCAAAAAGCTTTTCGAAACTGAGGGAAAGTTTTCTGTTTCTTCCTACCAACCAAGGCCTGAATACTATAGCTAAAAACTGCCGTATACATGCCTTGGTAGGAGCGTCATGACCGACAAACATTTTTCTGAACAAAAAACCAACGGTCAAACTTATCATAAACATGTTTCCAAAACCCTGTTTTCGTTTCGTGTTTGCTCTGATCTACACTCGGTATTAGTATATGCTACATTGGTGCAGTACAGGTGTAGTCTGGAATTTGCAAATGTATACAGAAGTGAATTCGTAAATAATTTTAAACTTCCAGGGTAAAAATTGTTAAAAACGCCATGTTGAAGGCTCATATGCCATCAGGGGAGTTCTATCTATATTTTAAATTATTTTCACATTACTTATTTTTGCAAAAATAATAGGATAAATTGCTCTTAATGGATTAAAAGCTGCAAGCGGAATCATGCAATTATAAAGTTCTAGCATCATGGAATCACCATGGTAACCAGTTGAGGCGAGGAGGAAACACTATGGTAATATGCATTAGGGAAATAGTGCATGTTTTTTATCAAACAATTTTCGTGAGGAAATTTAGCGTGACAGTGCAAGTGGCGTATAGCTACATATAGATTACCACATAAGAAAGCTGTATAAAAGTACAGTATAATGTACAAAATTATTCAACTAGCCTTAAAATCACTGTCACGAGGGTAGTCATATCAGGGAAGTTTAACCCCTTGCCATTAAACTGGGAAAAACTATTTTTTAAGTGGGTTTTACCAAGGATAATTACTTAAAAGTTAAGTTTCCATCAAATTACTGGTAGGTATGTTTACCAATGTGGGACAACACAAAGTTTCTGACCTGTGAAAAGCCACAAGTGTAACTAACGACTACAGTCCAGATACAGTTATCGGGCCAATCGGACAATCCTCCTAACAATACAACAAATAATGTCGTCCTTAATCGGTCCAATAATCATCATAAAAAAATAGGCAAAATTAGGTACGGTGAGGGTGATAAATCTCACATAACGCAATAACGGTGACCAGAAACAGCTATAAAAATATGTCAAATCGAGTCAACAATAGTTTGTAAACAAACAGAAACACGTGTTGCAGATCCACCTAGTTGGAGAGAAAGGGAAAAAATAACCAATATAGGTCGAGAAGCTGTGATTAAATATTAAATAATGAAAGCGTGAATTAGTTATTCGGACGAGAAAGTACAGTAAGTAGGCCCTGTTGACGCGAGAAAGTAGGCTGCTTCGACACCTGAGGCTAATGGAGTCAATAATTAATTACGATGACGTTATATATTGTCGTAGATACTGGCACTTGGGAGAAAAAACTTCAATACAAATCCGCAATGCTAAACCTAAAAATAACCCCAATGCGAAAATCGTATTTGTAAATGGAACAATATACGATTAGTCCATCTGGGAGAAAACGCCCTTTAACTGTATTTCATAGCACCACACAAAAATGGTATAGGATTTCGAAAAAATCAAGTATGTCATAGATAAAAAGTGGAACCATATGCCTATAATGTATTAAGGACGAGAAGCGATACTAAAGAGGTACACGATCGAAAGTCATGAATTGTAGAGAGGATGACCTTGTGGTATTGTTTTCAAGAAAACTTAAATTAAACCTGCAATACGCTATAAGAACGTTATTTGTCATATAGAATCGATCAAAGGCACTATCTAAGCAAATACGAAACTATTTAAAGGCAATAATATTCGCAATGCTTTCGAAAATCATCAAATTTTAACATTTCTCATAGCACATTCTGTATTAAAAGCATAGGCTCAGTGGAACACCTTTGGGGTCATACCTGACCCTGGTGAAAAAAACAATAGAGATTTCTATTGTTATTTGGAACGTTGTTTTCTATTGGTAACAATAGAAAATTTCGATTGGTTTCAATTGTTTTCTATGGCTTTCTATTGTTTTTTATTGTTCAGTCAATACAGCTAAACCATAGAAGTCAATAGAAGCCAATACATGAACCATTGAAAACAATTAAAATCAATAAAGTGTCCAAATAACAATAGAAATCTCTATTGGTTTCTATTGTTTTTTCACCAGGTGAATGTGCAAATGATAAATGTGAAGCAATACTAAACTGCATGGGGTACACGATCTAAAGTCATGAATTGTAGAGAGGATGCCTTTGTGGTAATGATTAAACCTGCAATTCGCAATAAGAACGTTAATTGTCATATGGAATCGATCGAAGGCAGTATCATCAAATTTTAACATTTCTCATAGCACATTCTGTATTAAACGCATCGGCACAGTGGCGCCATACCTGAACGTGTATAAACGATAAATTTTAATTTTCGAACCAATGCACTTTTATTCGAAAATGTTTCAGGTATGAAATTTAACAATTGTTTCCGTGGATCAAATCACTTTTAAATAAGAAGAAAAAACACCCATCAGGACGGGTTTCTGTCTCACCTTCGGGCCAGTTGTCAAACACGTGCTGCGCTATATCCGCAGCAGAGTCGTTGTTACTAAATATGAATTCCTTGGTTTTCCCAGTGACCAAAATCAAGCGTAGGTTGATCTGAAGGAAGAGAAGAAAATAAGAGAAAAATCAATAATTGTGTACATAAACAGGCCATTTTTAACCAGCGTACATTTTGCCACGGTACGCAAGTAGTATAGAACCCCTCTTATCCGTCCAGGTTGGAGCTAGAGGTTAATCAGGAATTTATAATAAAAATCACTTAATTGTTAGCATATTTAATTTCTTGTTTATATACTATTAATTAGCAATAAACATATTTACAAAACTAATCCTTATATTTTTGTCAAATAATTGATGATAAATATGTCCAATGCCTTCGCTTATTCTTGTTACTCAACATACTGCACAAGTGTAGCTATGCAATTTTTACTATTAAAATAATAAATTTTATTTTGTACCATTCTAAAATCGCCGGTTAAGAGGGTTTCAATTACAAGAACGCCATACAATGCTATCAATGTACATTGTACAGTATAAATTTTCGCAATGTTTCGTGGTAGGCAGTGCCATCTGTTGTAGGATCCTTATCAAAAGAGATGCTGGTTTAATACTGATGCTATTAAGGACCAGATTTCGAAGATGGTCATCGACATCACAAAAGCAGTTTTCGCAGAATAGCAAGATATGCTAATCGCACGAGGGTGCAACGCGCCGCTAAATATTTAAAACCGTAATATCTGAGCGATTAGATTTTGAAAACTCTTGCCAAAATAGTGAACGAGGGCTTCAATTTTTACAGCCTTAGATTTCTGGTCACGTCCACTACTCAAGACCTCCAAAGCCGACAGTTTGACACGTGCTGACCACTGGTCAGAAGTGGATTACATCGATCGAGTGGATCCACTCGACGCAAGTCCAGAACTTTATGACACTGCCCCGATAACAAGGCCGTGACAACACAGTTAAATCAATGACAAACAGATCAATGTGAAGAGGACCATAAAGCCTGTAACACCATGCAGCAAAGGCTGCACAATTGGAAATTAATCCCAAACACAAATAAAATATAAAACGTAAAATTGATTTTTCCCTGAAGTTAAATTTAAGAAATCTTCACAGCGGTTTCAGCAAACTTATGACACGTTTTTGCGTCCAGAACCATGTTTCTGAACTCATTTCAACTGGACTCGAGATCAAAGAAAAACTTTTGTCACTGCTCGGCTCAGCCGCCGACCTGATCTGACGTTGTGCAGAAGAACTTCACAGATAAAGTATTATTATGCCCTGTCAAACTTTTGCTATCTGGACCTATCAAAACGTCCAGGGCCCTATTCCACAAAAGTATGGGCTTGTACTTGTAGGGGTATGGAATGATACTTGTACAAAAAGTACAAGTTGTTGTGTTCCACAGATAGTATTTGTACACTTGTAATTTGTTAGACCGTATACCAGCAGCTAATAGAAGCAAATCTTGTCAGTTTACAAGTGTTCTGTTCCACAAAGGTATTGCTATTATTAGCAAACTGCTTGTAACTTGTAGTGACTTTGTTATAGATAAATGATTACTTGTAAATTAAGTATTAGACAGCATTTGGAACAGAAATAGAACGTTATTAATTGAATAAACATGTGGTCCACTGATTACCAAAAATTATGCCCTTTCTAGCTTCAATAGCACAGAGAAATAGAATTTTATTTTATCGAGACGCCATTTTCTTTTCACCTTAAACTTGTACTTTTGTGACATCACTTGTACACATATACTAATAATTTACAAGTTGCTGAGATTACTGGTGGAATGCCATACTACAACTCCATATACTTGTAACTTGTACACTAATAGTTGTACATTTTTGTGGGTTCGCTCCCAGGTCGAGGTCGGTGGGAATTTTTACGGATGGGAGAATTTCCCAAAGTGGCGGCTCTTTCGGAT